>CAEFZY010051014.1:0-11941 GCA_903066815.1 Brachyrhaphis roseni
TCATCGTCTTCACCCTCGTCTTCATCGTCTTCATCGTCTTTACCCTCGTCTTCATCGTCTTCATCGTCTTTACCCTCGTCTTCATCGTCTTCACCCTCATCTTCATCATCTTTACCCTCGTCTTCATCGTCTTCACCCTCGTCTTCATCGTCTTCATCGTCTTTACCCTCGTCTTCATCGTCTTCATCGTCTTTACCCTCATCTTCATCGTCTTTACCCTCGTCTTCATCGTCTTCACCCTCATCTTCATCATCTTTACCCTCGTCTTCATCGTCTTTACCCTCATCTTCATCGTCTTTACCCTCATCTTCATCATCTTTACCCTCGTCTTCATCGTCTTCACCCTCATCTTCATCGTCTTTACCCTCGTCTTCATCATCTTCATCGTCTTCACCCTCATCTTCATCGTCTTCACCCTCATCTTCATCGTCTTTACCCTCGTCTTCATCGTCTTCATCATCTTCATCGTCTTCACCCTCATCTTCATCGTCTTTACCCTCGTCTTCATCATCTTTACCCTCGTCTTCATCGTCTTCATCATCTTCATCATCTTCACCCTCATCTTCATCATCTTCACCCTCGTCTTCATCATCTTTACCCTCGTCTTCATCATCTTCATCGTCTTTACCCTCGTCTTCATCATCTTCATCGTCTTTACCCTCATCTTCATCGTCTTTACCCTCGTCTTCATCGTCTTCATCATCTTCATCGTCTTTAACCTCGTCTTCATCGTCTTTACCCTCATCTTCATCATCTTTACCCTCGTCTTCATCGTCTTCATCGTCTTTACCCTCATCTTCATCGTCTTTACCCTCGTCTTCATCGTCTTCACCCTCATCTTCATCATCTTTACCCTCGTCTTCATCGTCTTTACCCTCATCTTCATCGTCTTTACCCTCATCTTCATCGTCTTCACCCTCGTCTTCCTCTGTGTTTTCCAGGACCTGGTTCTGGATCACGTCTTTGGGTTCAGAGGCTTCGATTGTCGGAACAACCTGCACTACCTGAACGACGGCTCAGACATCGTCTACCACTCTGCTGCCACGGCCATCGTCCACAGTCTGAGCAACGGTACCGACCCGGTCCGACCGGGAAACAACACCGGATCATCTGAAGCCATGAATCAGATTCAAACCTGATCATGTTGTTTATGAAACTCTCCAGAACAGATGAAGTTTATAACCACAGCAGATCTGAACCCGACTGGTAATAAAGTCCTTTCTGCTCTGCAGGAACTCAGAGTTTCTACCTGGAGCACAGCGACGACATCCTGTGTCTGACCGTCAACCAGCATCCCAAATACAAGAACATCATCGCCAGCGGACAGATCGGTACGGTCAGCCTGACCTGCTCTCTCTCTCTGCATGGCTCTGTGTTTCTCTGCTGACTCATCTCTACTGAACCAGTTCTGCTTTTACTTCCTGTTTTATTTCTTCTGACACAATAAGGAAGCAAAGAACAAGTGAAAAACTTTGAGCTCTATTCTAACAGGTTGAGGGGAAAATAACCGTAAAATGTTTCAAAGTTTTGCTCAGATGAAGAAAATAAAGAAATATTTTAGAAAAGTTTTCCTGTGATTTGCAGATGTTGTTCATGGTTCAGTTGAATCTGATGTTTCCATTTAGATTTAAATCAGAGGAAACTTTAGATTCCTGCTGAAACCACAAAGTTATATTCTGTAATTCTTACTGAATAATTACATATAATAAATCCAGTTTGATCTGCACAGGAAGGTGATGTGAGTTTTAAACAGAAAGTTACACCAACAGTGAACATTAGAGGTTATTAGTTTGGATTATGAAATCTACACTAATAACTTTTTATTTTTATCAGTTTTACTGTAACAGATGCCATTACAGCATTTATCAATTTATCAACATTTATCAGTAGTTTTTGTGAACGCTCCTCAGTTCCACTGCAGGAAAACTTGAACTAAACTGATTGTTTTCTAAACTCCTATTAATTATTAGAAAACTGAACAGTCAGAAACGGTTTCATAGATTCAATCTGTGTGACTGTAACTCTCATTTTGTATCATCTGTTAATGAAACTCGACTGAAATTAGAGAAAATGTTGGACAGGATGAAAAGCCGGCTGTGAAATGAAGCGTTTTTCCATTTCATGTTTCTAGTCTTCAGCAGGTTTTTATGGTTTTTATTTGTTTTTGTTTATTTGTTTATGTGTTTTTTGCTGGCCTTATTTGCCTCTTCGCTCTCTCAACTCGTCAGGTGACGTCGGTGAAATCCCAGGTAAATTATTCACCAACCTGCCGCCGTCTCATCTCAGCAAACAGCCTGAAGTCCAGAGGAAACCTGCTGAGGGATTATGATCTGAATAATCCACCATTTAAACTTAATGTAACAGGAACTGTTTATAGAGGATGAATTTTCATTTAGTTTGAAGGATTTATTTGGATTCTGTGTTCTGCTGGTTCTGGTTTCAGGTTGTTTGTCGGCTGCTCTCATCCTCATCCTGCTTGGTTTGCTCTGAGTCTTTGCTGCTGTTGTTTGACCTGCTGACCTGGTTTATATGTGACATCACTTCCTGTGTGTTTTCCCTCATGCAGGTTCGAATCCGTCCATCCACGTCTGGGACGCCATGAGCAAACAGACTCTGTCCATCCTGCGCTCCAGCCACGCCAAAGGAGTCGGATACGTGAACTTCAGCGCCACCGGGAAGCTGCTGCTGTCTGTCGGAGTCGAACCTGAACACACCATCACCGTGTGGCGCTGGCAGGAAGGTCTGAACCAGTTCACCAGTAAACCATGAGGAAAAACCAGTAACACACTGGGAGGAGCAGGAACAAAGATTCATCTGGAACAGCTTCGTTTTACTTCTGAAGTATTTTCTTTGTAAAAACCAAACAGGTTTACTAATAAAAATTAAACAAAGTTTAAAATAATTTAAAATTAAACCTACAGCATAAAATGATAATTTCTAAAAACAATAGATACAAATAAATAAATGTAGAAATATGACTAAATATATTCATGTTACACATTTTAATTCTCTTCATTTTTAGTTAATTTTTTAATAAACTGTTTTTCGCTGTTTCAACATCAAAACCCTTTGAGTTATTTATATTTATAAATTCAGTTAAAATCTGTTTATTTAAATAAAATAGAATTCAACTTTATTGTCATTGCTCTGTCAAAAGTACAAGCAATGAAATGCGGTTTGCATCTATCCAGAAGTGCTATACATGATATAGATATTTATTTACAGGTGAACCAAATNGTGTGTGTGTGTGTGAGTAACAGTCCATGTGTTGTAATTTATGTCAGGAGGCGTTCAGAAGTGTGACATTAAATAAACATTTAACTAAAATTAGAACAAAAACATGTGAAACTAAAACTGAACATTTAGTTTTGGATGTTTAACCACTGATGTTAATTTCCTAAAATAGTGAAAAAGTAAGAGAATCTGTAAATCTAACAGGTTAAAGTAAAACTATCTGATAGTTTAGTATTTATTCCTTTGTGTTTTATTCTCTGTTAACCCGTCAGTCGGAACCAGAACCCGTTTCTCTTTCAGGGTCCAGGGTTTGCAGTAAAGCCGGACATCCGGACCGGATCTTTGTGGTGGAGTTCCGACCGGATTCAGACTCCCAGTTTGTTTCTGTGGGAATCAAACATGTGAAGTTCTGGACTCTGGCTGGAGGAGCGTTAATGTATAAGAAAGGAGCGGTTGGGTCAGTGGAGGACGGCCGGATGCAGACGATGCTCTCTGTGGCCTTCGGCGCTGTGAGTTCTCTGCTGGTTCTTAAATCCAGTCCAGGTTTTCCTGGTGTCTCTACAGATCAGCTGATTATTAATAAACAGGTAAACAAACTGATCTCAGCGTTTATTCCCAGAACAACCTGACGTTTACCGGCGCCATCAACGGCGACGTGTACGTGTGGCGACATCACTTCCTGCTGCGGCTGGTGGCGAAGGCCCACACGGGTCCGGTGTTCACCATGTACACCACCCTGAGAGACGGACTCATCGTCACCGGAGGGAAGGAGCGGCCGTGAGTGAAGCTCTGCTTTAGCCTGAGGAACCGGGACCCAAACGGGTCTAAAACAGACTCAGCGGTTTATTAAAAGGTTCCTGAGAACTAAACTGTTTGTTCTCTGAGTTAAAATAGGCAGAATAATCTAAAATCAACCTTTTGAATGTTACATAATGTTATAAAGTTTTTCCTTCATTAACAACAAAGCTGGAGTTTTGATTTAATTCTTTCATGTTTGAGAAATCCTTCAATCTCCATGGCAACCAGTCAGCTGGTCAAAACGCCTGGGTGGACGTAGCCCCGCCTTCAAGACGCAGCTCCACCTCAGAGCTGCAGTTTCCAAGCTACCACCCTCCGCTGCTCCTTCAGACTAGCCAGCAGCAATTAGCAAATATCACTATAGGATCTGCTGCTCAGAGCAACCTGGTAAAAACGTTAAAGGGTTAATAGAGGAGCCATGTTGGGATGACTTCCTGGAGGTGGAGCTTCAGAAGGAGCAGGAGCTTCTTAAAGAGACAGAGGCCCAATTTAAAGCTTTACATTGTGTAGCCACATTTCTTGAAGTCATATTTGACATGTAGCATTTTATAACAAGTGAAAGAAACATGGTTACTTCATTGTGTTATAAAATGTTCCTTCATGTTACTGTTCCTTTAAAGACACATTCAGTCCATCAGGTTCTTCCAGGTTGTTGGTGAATAAAACATGATTCTGTTATACTGAAACCTTCTGTGGAAAGAGAAGAACCTGATGGATGGTTAAGTTGTCTGTGTCTGAATCGTTGCTCTGGATTCGTCCATCAGGACCAAAGAGGGCGGAGCCGTGAAGCTGTGGGACCAGGAGATGAAGCGCTGCCGGGCCTTCCAGCTGGAGACGGGTCAGCAGGTGGAGTGCGTCCGATCCGTCTGCAGAGGAAAGGTCCGACTCACGTTTCCCTCCATCCTCCTCCTCCTGCTGCTGCTTCTTCCTCACCAGCTCCTCTTCCTCAGGGGAAGATCCTGGTGGGAACGAAGGACGGGGAGATCCTGGAGGTCGGGGAGAAGAACGCGGCGTCCAACCTGCTGCTGGACAGCCACGGCCGCGGAGGGATCTGGGGTCTGGCTGCCCACCCGGTGAAAGAGCTCTGCGTCACGGCCAGCGACGACGCCACCATCAGGCTGTGGGACCTGAGCGACAAGGTGACGCACCGCCATGATGCCTTACACCCGGTCTGGTTCCTGAGCCGATCGGACAGCAACAGATCCAGTTAGATCCACTTAGATCTTCTGAAGTAGATTTTAGATACAATTTATAAAAACATGGATCATTTTGTTGCTCCATAATAACATGAGGCTGATGTCCAGGTGATGGTTTTGTTGTCAGAAACTCCTGAACAAGGTGTGTGTCGGCCACGCCGCTCGCTGTGTGAGCTACAGCTCAGACGGAGAGATGCTGGCGGTCGGGATGAAGAACGGAGAGTTCCTCATCCTCCTCTCCAACTCGCTGAAGATCTGGACCAAGAAACGAGACCGCAGCGCCAGCCTGCAGGACATCCGGTAGGAGGTCCAGTCAGATCCAGTCAGATCCAGTCAGAACCGGTTAGATCCAGTTAGATCCAGTCAGGTCCAGTCAGGTCCAGTTAGATCCAGTCAGGTCCAGTCAGATCCAGTCAGGTCCAGTCAGGTCCAGTCAGAACCAGTTAGATCCAGTTAGATCCAGCCAGGTCCAGTCAGGTCCAGTTAGATCCAGTCAGGTCCAGTTAGATCCAGTCAGGTCCAGTCAGATCCAGTCAGATCCAGTCAGAACCGGTTAGATCCAGTTAGATCCAGTCAGGTCCAGTCAGATCCAGTCAGGTCCAGTCAGAACCAGTTAGATCCAGTTAGATCCAGCCAGGTCCAGTCAGATCCTGTCAGATCCAGTCAGAACCGGTTAGATCCAGTCTGGTCCAGTCAGATCCAGTCAGGTCCAGTCAGAACCAGTTAGATCCAGTTAGATCCAGCCAGGTCCAGTCAGATCCAGTCAGGTCCAGTCAGGTCCAGTCAGATCCAGTTAGATCCAGCCAGGTCCAGTCAGGTCCAGTTAGATCCAGTCAGGTCCAGTCAGATCCAGTCAGATCCAGTCAGAACCGGTTAGATCCAGTCTGGTCCAGTCAGGTCCAGTCAGATCCAGTCAGGTCCAGTCAGAACCAGTTAGATCCAGCCAGGTCCAGTCAGGTCCAGTCAGGTCCAGTCAGAACCGGTTAGATCCAGTCTGGTCCAGTTATATCCAGTCAGAACCAGTACTGTCCAGTCAGGTCCAGTCTGGTCCAGTCAGGTCCAGTTAGATCCAGTTAGATCCAGTCAGAACCAGTCAGGTCCAGTCCGGTCCATGGTTTAAAGTTGAATGAGTTTTAATGGTCCAGGTGAACAGAGACCCAAAGAGACCAAATGTTTCCTGTTTCTGTTCTGGTTTCAGCTTCAGTCCGGATCGGCGCCTGCTGGCCGTCGGATCGGTGGAGAACACTGTGGACGTTTACGATCTGAGTGTTGGACCGGTTCTGAACCGACTGGGTTACTGCAGCGACATTCCTGCTTTCATCCTGCAGCTGGACTTCTCGGCAGACAGCTGCTACATTCAGGTACCGACCCGACCCGCTGCGGCCGGTTCTGGTTTGATCCACACTTCCACCTACCGGCTGAGCAGTAAGAACCTGCTGGGTCCAGTCGGGTTCTGTTGGTTGCTGTTGGGTTCTGTTTTTTCGTGTCGGTTCCTGCTCTCTGGACCCGGTCCAGCGGTTCTGCTCCTTGCGGTCCAGTCGGTTCCTAACGGTTCTGTGGTGCCTTCAGGTGTCGACCGGATCCTACCGGCGGCTGGTGTTTGAGGTTCCTTCAGGGAAGCTGCTGAGCGACCAGAGCGCCATCGACAGAATCACCTGGGCGACGTGGACCAGGTGACCTTTGACCCGACCTGGACCTTCAGTAGCCGCCGCTGCTCTGACGCTGCTCTCCGTTCGTCTCTCCAACAGCATTCTGGGAGATGAAGTTCTGGGGATTTGGCCTCGAAACGCAGACAAAGCCGACGTGATCTGTGCCTGTGTTTCTCACGCCGGCCTGAACGTGGTCAGTGGAGACGACTTGGGATCCGTCAAACTGTTCGACTTCCCCTGCACCGACAAGTTTGTGAGTTTCTGTATTTAGATGGTCAACATGTGGAATCAGATCCAGTCAGATCCAGTCAGATCTGACTGGATCTGACTGGATCATCATCATGATTTCCAGATTTCCCTTAAAGAGGTTTTTTTTTTAAAAAAAACACTTACTGATTAAATAAATAAAAATAAAACATTTTCACCCAAAACATGATGAAAGTAGGTCTGATTCTAGTATGAATATCTATAAATAACTGCTCAGGTCAAAGGTCGTTTACATCAAAATGACCAAGTTACTGTTTGTTATTTTCTGCCTGATCAGGTTTAAAATAATAAAAGAAGAGTTCAGCGTCTCTTCAGTTTAACAAGAATCCAACCTGACAGTTAAATATTTTACTAAATAAACTCATAAAACTTAAAACTAAATTACTAAAAATAAAATTATTTCCTGGTTTTAACAAGCAGGAAACGTTTTGAAGGTCAGAATCATTTTATACAAATAATTTCAACAAGATGAAAATAGAGGGAGAGAATAACTAGTGTAGTTGGTGTTTTGTTTCCTGTATTGATCATCTATGATGCTTCAGATAGAAATATAATATTGATTAATGCAGATTATTATCAATAAATCGTCTCATGTCTTTACAGTAAAACTTATCAATCTTTTCATACTGAAAGATTTTAAGTAAAGAAAGTTAATTTCTATAAAACTTGGTCACAACTGATCAAAAATAAAAACTTGTCAAGTTTTATGGCTGTTTTCTTGACTTTGGCCCGGTTCTGGTTCTGTTCTGACTTCAGGCCAGACACAAGCGTTTCCATGGACACTCGCCTCACGTCACCAACATCCGATTCTCCAACGACGACAAGCAAGTGATCAGCACCGGAGGAGACGACTGCAGGTAAGACCATGATGGATCAGAACCAACCGGAACCAGGCAGAACCAACCGGAACCAACTAGAACTAACCAGAACCAACCGGTACCAACCAGAACCAGGCAGAACCAATAAGAACCAACTAGAACCAACCAGAACCAATCAGTACTGCTGACCAGAACCAACTAGAACCAACCAGAACCAACCGGTACCAACCAGAATCAACTAGAACCAACTAGAACCAATCAGAACCAACCAGAACCAACTGGTACCAACCAGAATCAACTAGAACCAACCAGAACCAATCAGTACCAGGCAGAACCAACTAGAACCAACCAGAACCAATCAGTACCAGGCAGAACCAATCAGTACTGCTGACCAGAACCAACTGGTATTGCTGACCAGAACCAATCAGAACCAATCAGAACCAACCGGTACCACTGTTGGGCTCGTCCGTTTAATATGAGTATTTATGATTTATTGAAATCTGAATAAACTTTCTGATGTTTTTGGGTCGAAGTTTCTTCATCTGAACTTTTTGTCTTTAGAGTTTTTTCTGTTTCTAGTTTAGATTTAATTCATTTCACTTCATTTATATAACATTATTTCACAACTAAAGTTATTTTTAAATGAACATAAATAACCTTAAATAGATCCTTCAGTTTTGCTCATATTATGAATTTAAACAGAAAATTAGTTTCTCTGTTTATGTTGATTATTGAAAGACTAGAAAATAAAATCCAAATTTTCCCATCAGACAAAACAAAGTTGTTTAAATAGGATTTAAAAATAAGTTTGGGAGTTTTCTTTGAAATAGAAACCTGATCCAAACTTCTGAGTTTTTTAAACATATTTTATTTTATTTGAACTTGTTTCCATTCCAAACTGTTCACACCAGATTCTGTTTGTCTGTTTTTTCAGTGTGTTTGTGTGGAAATGTCTGTAAACCTCTGGATCCGAAGCTCCTAAACAAGAACCACAGTGGATCCAGAGCAGCTCAGCGTTTCTCTCTCCACCATCAGCTGGACAGACGTTGTGCTGCTGATGTTTCCAGATGTTCAGGCACCTTCACCTGGGATCATTCTGGACGCTGCAGCGCCTCCTACAGGTGGAGGAAAGTCTGTGGTGAAATCAGTGGATCAGAACCTCTGAGGTTATGAGAAAACTCCTAACTTCACTCTGTGGATCTGTTTCTTCATCAAACACCTTAAAATGAACCTGCAGGCCTCCGTAGAGATCCAGATGTGTGCTGCGCTCCGTTGACCTCTGAACTCCAGTCTGGGAACATCATCACTCTGAACTGGGATCCAGTTAGAAAGAAGAAAACCAGTTTGATCCTGATCCTTGTACTGTTAGCTAATAAACTAAATGTTTCCTGGATTTTATGCCAAACCTGAAACACTTTCACTGTCATGTTATGAATCAGAATGTGTTTGACTGATTGAATGAGGCTTAAAGCTTCAGAGGTTCAATAATCAGCTGCAACTTTCAGCATCATTAATCCATGCGGCGGCCATGTTGGATTGGACTTTTGGGTTGGAAACTTGGATTTGATTTTGGTGCAAAAGGAAACCAGAATAACGAGATGCAAAGATTTAAACTGGAATCTACTGAACTTTTTTGATTTTTAGATTCTTGAAGGTCAAATTGAAGCAGAAAATGTCACAAAAAACTGTCGACAGATCGATTTTAAAAACCGTCTGAAGATGTAAATTTTACAAAACTATCATGGAGGCTTTCACAAAAACACAGAAACTGTTTTATTTCACCTAAAACCAGAACCAGAACCAGAACCAATGAATCAACACAAACATCTGGACTAAGAACCAAATCAAATCCTGATGATGATGAAACTGGATCAGAGGCTGAAATGACTTTAAACTTCTAGTTTTCCTGAGAAAAGCAGCTGATAATCTGGACATCGTCTCCCTGAAGTGCCTTTCTGGATCTTTCTGCCTGTTTGTCTCATTTATTCTGGACCAGAACCGGATGGCAGACGGTTTAAATCTTTGTTCTCTGTCTGGTGCTGCTGTCTGACTGGATAGAAAAAAGATTTATGCTTTTAGTTTGAATCCCATCCAGAGCCTGGAGTTCAGACCAGAGAGAATAATACCTGGAATATTTCATGTTTTTATGCCTGATGACTGGATGGATTATCTGTGCTGAATATTAACTGTTGCTGTGAAACGAGTTAAAGACTCTAGAAAATAACAGAAGAAAAAATCAGCTGGTTTTATTAGTGAAGTGTTCCTTTCAATGCAAACACACACACACACACACACACACACACACACACCCCGACACACCAACACACACACAAACACTCACACAGAAACACACACACACACCCCGACACACCAACACACACACAAACACTCACACAGAAACACACACACACACACCCCGACACACCAACACACCCACACACAGAAACACACAGCTGCAGACGGAAAACAAAGTTGTACAATAAACTTTGAAGAGTTATTTTTACCTCATCGGTTCACATATGAAGTTTCCTCCCCAGAATCTTTGCATGAAACTTGAAACACTGCTGATAAATATCATCATCATCATCATGGAGCTGGTCTGTGATGTACTGATTAGTTTAGGAACAAACATTTAACTTTTAAAGAATCAGGAAACAAAGTTGTTTTTCTGCTTCAGTCCTACAAACTAACAGTTTTCTTAACTTTATCCTGCACATCAAATCTCAACACATAATCAGAGCAGATATTCAGTAACTGCTGGGTCAGAGGTCAGCCAGGTCATCAGCTTACATAAAGTGATGAACCAGAGCATCACTAATCATACATCAGTTTTAAACAGTTTCATTTTTTTTTCTCCCACCAGTTGCCTTTTTGTGACTCTGGTGTCCCTTATTAGACAGCAGGCTGACAGGAAGGGGGTATTGAGAGGGAGACATGCGGCAAATATCGTCGGGTCCGGGAATCGAACCTGCGACTGCCTCGTCGAGGACTCAAGGCCTCCAAATGTGGGTCGCGCTAACCGCTACGCCACCACAGCACGCCCCATACAGCCACTTTTAAACAGGTTCATTTCTTTTGACAGGTTCCAAGTTCAAGTTAAACAAGGCAGGTGAGAGAAGTGACCTTTGACCCTCACTGTTACTCACCAGAAGAGGCAGAGATGTTATTGCCCCATTTTTATATCCTTCTTTGATTCCATTCTTCACCTTTTCTCTGACCTCTGACCTTCAAACCCATTTGAGGTTTAACAACAGATTGATACAAATTCCCAACCTGGAGACAGGAAATGTTCTAACATTCAGATGGGGGGCGGGGCTCAGTCACATGGGGGCGGGGCTCAGTCAGATGGGGGCGGGGCTCAGTCAGATGGGGGCGGGGCTCCGTCACATGGGGCGGGGCTCCGTCCGATGGGGGGCGGGGCTCCGTCACATGGGGCGGGGCTCAGTCAGCAGGTGTTGTGTCTGGGCTGATGGTGGCCTGTATGAAGCTGCAGGGAGTTTTGATGAATAATAATAATAACTGAAAGTACAGTGGGTTCAGGTTCTGGAAGAAACAGAGAACCTTCACCTCGGGATGGATCTACCCAGAGGGGAACATCGGAGGTTTTTGGCTGGGATGAAGTTTTTTTCTTTTGCTTTGGAAAAAACCGTCTGGAAGCTAAAGGATTTTAGTACCAGGGAGTAGTGATGGTCCATCTGAATCCAGGATTCGAGGCTTGTATCGAGTAAAAAGGGGCGTGTCCAATGAAGCCTCGCTTCGATGTGTCGTCTTGCAAAAAACCACGTGACTGGCAACAAACGAAGCCTCGCATTGCATGGGTCACGTGACTGCTTCATTTTGCGTGTCGGTTTTCAAAATAAAAGCGTGATGAGCCGCTGATTCATGGGTTATTGTATTATGTATTTGATCGCATCAGAGGAGTATTTGTCTTCAGCAGTGGCCGAAATGAAAGGAACCTTTTATAGTTCATGTGTATTAA
>CAEFZY010051016.1:0-27489 GCA_903066815.1 Brachyrhaphis roseni
ACACAGAACTTGAACTAAACACACAGAAAAACACAGAGAACTCGAAAATAAACACAGAAAAACACGGATCATGACATGTATATTTTCATGTAAAAGGTAAAGTGTTTATAAAACACCTTTTAGATCACAATATTTAATGCAAAATTACTTGGATATGTTGTATTCTAGTCAGTTGAAATATCTCTGCTGAGTAAAAAAATCCTGGAGATTTTCTGACTATGATCTCTATAGATTCCAGTTCAAGAACATCTCAACAAACTGCATGTTTTACTTGCACACTTATATGTATTTTCCTAAATGTAGTGATTGAGATATGCAAGGAAAGATTGCGGTATGATTTATGCATAGATATAAACCAACACTCTTATCAGTGACTAGGGTTTATGCTTATGGCAGATTTAGTCACACAACTGAAAACAAAAACCATGCACATTTTTAAACCGCATATAAAATGTCATTTTTTGACATTAAAACCAATATTGAATAGCACATAAATGGGAATGAAAAAAAAAAAAACTATTGTAGGTTTTCAACATTTGACCAGAGCACTTTCTTCCATTTTGTTGTTTTCCCTATATGACTTGTGGCAATAAACTATAAAAATCTTTTATTCAACAGATTTAAGCTTCATCTTAAATTTGTTAAGATGAACAGTTTTCAATGAGAAGTCTAAAGCTAGACTTTTTAAATAAAGTATCCCTGCTTTAAATTTCTTTACAACTGTAACATAAACTCTCTAATAGACTTCTGAGGTCTTCACAGAACATATTTTTATGTTGAGATTTAGACACATGCAGAAGCACTAATAATGACGTGTCTCCTGGAGCCAGTTTGTTTCACTGTTTTAGAATGCTAACGTGTACCTAACCCCCAAATCAACTTGTTTTTGCTGATAAACTTTCTAAATATGTTACTTCTAGTTTTATGTTTCTGTGTCACAGGGGTTTAGTTGCACTTTACATACAGGTAATAACGTTACTTTTCAGTTTTTTATCTTTTCCTGGATCTTCATTGAACTTTGATGAACTTTCTAAGTTCTGAGTCAGAAAATTCCAGGCAATCTCATGGAAACTGTTTTTCCAAACCCACGCAAGGGAATCCTGTGGCATCTCCTTTCACTGTTTTACAACACCTTGATAGACTGCATTTTTTACTTGCACACCCATGACTTAACCTATGATGACTGGATTAAGTCATGAGTGTATTGAAGCAATGCTAAAAGACCAGTAGATGCTGATTGAGTAGTCACTAAGGCATGACTAACATTTATTGGCAGGAGTTCAGCATTTATTTATGCAGTTTTTATTTAAGAAGATGTTGGATAGAATTTTATATCTCTCATTCTGTTTCTCATGTTACCCTCATTTCATGTTCAGGGTCTGTATCCAGAGTCCAACGGTCTGATTGACAACAATATGTACGATCCAGTGTTTAATGCCTCATTCAGCCTGGGCAACGACGAGAAAAACAACCCAGCCTGGTACCTTGGACAACCTGTGAGTCCTTCTAAGTTTGACTCAGGCTCAGAGTTTGGCTTTTATTGAATTATCATTTTTCTTTTTGTTTTGTTCCAATTAAAAGATATGTCTTTATTGTTTTCCACTACTGTATGCTCACATAGTTCTCCTTTAATTATAATCTTACATCGAGATATTGAGAAGAGCAAGCAGAAACAGGAGATGTCCTGTTTCTCTCAACAGATTTGGAACACAGCTACACATCAAGGTCTGAAATCTGGGACCTTTTTCTGGCCAGGATCAGATGTCAAAATCAACGGAAGTTTCCCTGACATCTACAAGCCTTATGATGGGTAAGATGCAGATGCCAGGTACTAAAATACAGCCAGAGAAGCTGCAGACACCCATATCAAACACAAACCGCTCAGTCCTAATTTCTGTAAAGAAGCAAAAGAGGATTTTATCTCTCTCAGCCGTACTGTAAGGCAGAGTCAGGATGACGTTTCATCTTTGCGTGGGAATGTCTGAAGCCTCATTGGTCAACAGATGTTAACCTTATCAGCTCTTAACATTTTGGCCTTTGGAAACTCTAATACAGTCTGTTTATCACATTTTTTTACATTGATAGTAGCTATTTACACTACATTCATGTCCTTGTTTTTCTTACGTTTTTTGACGTCAATGCATGGCAGATTTGTTTTTCCCAAGTAAGATAGGACTGACATTTGCTGGATCAAAACCAATGGAAAGTTTCATATATTAGGTGTATTTTTTACAGAAAAGTGGATGGACTGTACTGCTTATAATGCCAAACATTTTAAACAGGGCTTTAAAAAGGGTTTTGAGGCTACAAATATCATTGTAATTGAATTAAACTTTTTTTCTGTTGTGCACAGAACAAACTTATTCTTTATCATTTGACCGAAACCTAATAAAGTTAAAGGTTTAAATATTTTACATGTGTTAATTAAGGCTAGGTACTGCTAAAAAATAAAGACAACACTAAAATAAACCCTAGATCCTTTATTTGTTTCATAGTGAAATGCATTGAGAACAAAATAGCATAAAAAAGATCAATGTAAATCAAAATTATTATAAAATGGTTGCCTGGATTTAGAATCACACTCAAAATAAAAGTGGAAGACTGATCCGACTTTGTTGGAAACTCCTCCAGACAAGTCAAAAAGAGTCTCAGTAGTGTTTGTGGTCTCCTTGTGCCTGTATCACCTTTCTACAACACGTGGGCATGGTCCAGTCAAAGTCAGTGCATATGGAATTGAAGTTCAGTGGTAAGAGTTGAAATCTGCTGTTTAGATCAAATCCAGTCTTTAACTATGTCTGCTTCAAGACTATGCTTCTCAATTAAATTCTACTTGGTGATGATTTTTTTCCCCCCACAAAAACCACAGAGAACACAGTAATGCTTATGGCAACATTTCCAACAATTCAAGAGATGTGACTACTTTTGCAAGTCACCGTAAATGGCTCCAGTGGATTTCAAGAACATTTCAGAGTTCTAACTCATTTTATTTTTCAGATCATAAATCACGACACATGTATTCAGCTAAAAATCAGATTTTCTGTTTATACAGACAGAAAGAATTAACAGAAATGCTTTCATAAACCAGCTATAGGAGAACTTGACATTTGAGTCCTACCCTCTTGGTTCAGAACAAGATGTTCCTGTTGGTGTTGGCTAATAAAACATGGCAGTAGTTGGAAGTCAAACCTACATTAATGAGGTAGTTGTGTTTCAAAGTGTCATTCACATTTTGAACCAATGGACAAAAATATTTAAACAACCAAACCGTCTTTTTATAACAGAAGAGCTCACGGCAATATTCAGAACCACAAATTGTTTAGGTGTCTGTGAGCAATGATTGTGGGGAGAAGGTATTGTGACATTCGATTTTCCAAACACAAGGTCTGGAAACAGAACTACTAATGGCTGTTTACACTGAAGAAGTTCAACAGTTGGAATGACTCGGCTGATAATAAGTGAAAATTAAAAGCAGAGTTCTAGAGAAACATAAACAAAGCAGCACGAAGACTATTTACCAGAAAAAGCTAATTAAAGGTCACTGAATAAGATAATTAAAACCTCAAGACACAGACAAACTGGTTCCATTTATATGCATCTTGTACAGTTTAACTTTGTTTCAGATCAATCCAACTCCTTTCAGAATAATCCAATCATATAGCAAAGCTCAAAACCATTTACATCCAGTTTAGTTCTGCAAAAAAGATAATACAATACCAGTTTTCAGTTGATAATTTATTGCTAATTGGTCAAAAGTTATAGTATCTAAGGAATCTCTGTCAGTTGCATTGAATCTTTGATTGCAGCAACTACTAATTCTGAGCAAGCATGAAGCATCAGTGGAAAGGAAAGACTTCTCTTTAGCTTTAATAAACTCCTCCAGCCGGGCCATCTGCTACAGTTGGCTGAGTGCAAGGTGGAAAAGCAGGAAGATGCTTTTCCACGCCCTTTTTACCAGTTCCTGTAAAAAGGGCGCCAGGGGCCCTTTTTACAGGAACTCTGAGGCACAGCTAAATACGGAATCACACGTGCCTTGTAGAAAATCGATAAGCTATTTTGGCATAGCAAAGACAATAACCACAAAATCTGTAAAAGAATAAAAACATTATACATGGTGAGAAACAGGAGAAATTGTTCTTGATAAAACTCAAAAGGAAATGCCAAGCATTTGTCAGCACTAAAATTTTGAATTAATACGACATGCTTTCTAGTTTATTGATGAGCCTGAGTAAGAATAAATCACTAATAAAACATGGAAACCTCAAACTTCTGGTATAAATTATTGTTGGTAATAAATTGCTCTAATACATGATCTTTCTTTTTCAGAGATGTGCCGTTTGAAGAAAGAGTATTTACAATTCTGAAGTGGCTGCAGCTGCCAGATAATGAAAGGTTAGTATCAGCAGTGATATTTACTTCCAGATTATCAAAGTGAAATGATTAGATTTTATGTTACAGTAGAGTTTCTTTTCAGATTATCACTCTCAGATTATTGTTTTGAAATTATCATCAGATTTCTAATTTTAATATCAAAAACTGTCCGTCAGGCCTGATTTCTATACACTCTATCTGGAGGAACCTGATAAATCCGGGCACAGTTTTGGTCCTGTCAGTGCAGAGGTAAGGCCATTTCAGTTTATTGTCAGACAATAAGGAAGCAAAAGAATCAAATAATCTTAGGTGACCTGCATGCCCTTAGCTGCTCATAAATGTACTTCCTGGTATCTCCAATTCCCCTAGTCCACCATCATTCACAAACAATTTTATCATCATTATTTCTTTAATGCAACCTATCATAAGTGATTATGAAAGGGTAAAAGTTTTTTATTGCACAGCAAGTAAAGTGTAAAGTCCATTTATAGATTAGAATAGAACAGAACTTCTGGTGCAACAGCAGCAAAGTGACAGGCAATTAAACCAAGGTTAGAATGAAATATATTTTTAAAAAGATCAACATAGTGTACAGTAATTGTAAATTTTCAACATAAACTATGCAATTATTAAAAAAAGTGCACTTCTCCTTCTCCAAAGGAATGGGCAACTGGGTAGGTTAAGTTAAATAATGTGCCAGTGTAATTGAGGATTACAAAAACAACAGATTATTTACAATAAGTGATAATTATATGGGCCATGGGGGATCAAAAACTAATTTCCATCAATTATATTCAAGTTAATTATATTCAAGTTATTATATATTCTGTTACTCCACTTTCAAATTAAACTGCTGTAGAAATAGATTGTTCATGTCTTTGGGTGCAAACTTGCAGAAACAGTTTTAGGAATTTAGTGGAATTAAATAATTAACAGTTTAGGGGAAGAACTAAAGTGTCTAACCACTTCCAGTCACAGTGCATAAGAAGCCTATTCCAGCCCAGCTACAAGTTGAATCCTCAAACTTTTCACCTCCATCAGGTCCAAGTCACCCATCATTATCTTCTGTGCCATTCACATTTTCCATTTACATTTTTGTGTAGCTGGTGTTCAACAGAGTAGCATTTGTAGAAACAATGAGCTCATGTGCTGTTTACTCCTAGTGGTCTATTGCTGTTTATGAGCTGTTTTCGACACCATAATTTGACATTAAGTATATAAGGTTGTAAAGTTAAAAGCATTTAGAAAGGCACTCACATGTAGATGTAAACCTTGGACTTGAGATTCGAAGTGAGGATTGAGGTGGTTTTGATAAACTAAAGTGAGTCATTCAGAGGAAAGAAAGCAAACTGCATTTCAGTAAACTGAAACAGAAACAGGCTAATGGTAGTGTCCCGAAACGGAAAGTAAAACCAGATGCGGAATAATACAGAAAACTACTATTCAAATGGATCAAAGAAAACCCAAATGAGGTCAAGACTGAACCAAAAATAAGCTGCAATATAATCAAGGAATGTCATCTGCTACCCGTGCATGCTGTGATATTCAGAGTACATCTATAACTAATAATATTGGCATAGGTCAAGATTGCGATATACCAAAGAACACATTGATTGGCACAAAAAAATGTAGTGGTACATTTTATAGACTGAGTTTTATAGCTGATCATCATTCAGTTTATGCCACAGAACTCAGCATGGTGGTTTAGGTATTTCCTATTGGAAAGTTTTCTTATGCTACTGTGATGTTTCTTAGACCTATTTCCACTCCATTAAAATATTTGAAGAGGTCAAGTTAACATTATGTTGAAGAAGAAATACAATGAAATGTGGGACATAAGCAGACAGTTACCCCAAACATGCCATTAGGAAAGCATTATCCTGAAACCAAAGAAACTAAATGAAAGTTATCAAGTTTTAATCTAATCCCAAGATCTTCCTCCAAAGGAAAACATTTTGGGTGATATCAAGCACACTGTTTCTGAGGAAAACGAAGGAATGCTGAAGTAATTGTGAAATGCAGAACAGTTGTCATTGCTTGGCAAACCTTTTGACTTTCTTTTAAACCTTTTCAGAGGTTTAACTAGTATTTTGAAGAACATTTTCAATCAACTCTTGATGGTCATTGACAGATTTTACAATGAATCAATGAAGTTAAAAAGATACAATCAACTCAATATGGGGCATGCAAGCTGAATTATGGAACTTAATAGACATTATGATAAACTTTACAGTATAAACTAGGAACCCACTTATGTAAATAAGTCACACTGATTACCGTAGATAAGTGGGACTGGCAAAGCCAAGGTCTCTAGTAGCAATGCAGTATAATAATTATGATTCTATGTACAGTGTTTACAAAGAAGAAATTGATTTTTCAGCCATATGTACACCTCTACCCAATTAAAAGAGCCCTGCAAAAGATGGTGAGAGGAGCTGAATGGGTAATAAGACTGTCTCCATCTTCTGTCTGGAGTCTGTTTCAGAGCCACTGCAGGAACATAATTATTTCCTCTTAATCCTCAAAGTAGTGAGATCCACACTGAGAAGCAACATATTAAAGAAGACTCAAACTGAAAGTGCGTCATCTGTGTGCTTTGGTAGCAGGTGACTACCAGCTGATAAAACATGAACATCCTGTTCCTCCAAAACATGCCTCTTAGGAGATGAATTTGACCACTGTCCATAAAGCGGATGGGAGCGGGAGGAAAACGGGAAATTCCTCTGTCTGTGTTTCATTTTTGATAAGAAAGACGGTGACATGTTCTGGAAGAAAACAAACAGCAGATTACTCAGGGGAAGTTTGAAGTCTGCACAAACAAGACTGGAATTGGATATTTTAAATATATGTAATTTCCCAAGGCTTAACGGTATAATTTCCTCCTCCATCTGATATTCTAACAGCAGAATTTTTGTGGATTATGTAGTCATTTTTCCCCCTCTACTGTTGTTTCTCTCTTTTAGGGATAACGGTGGGGTATTACAGCACCAGTGAACAGTTTATATTCACTCATCATGTCAGCAATTTTAGGCACTTGGAATAAATGCACGTTGCATCTCAACCACATGTTTTTCTTAGAAATTAACAAACTTCAGGAATAATTGTAGCTTTACATTTCACTACTGATTTTGTAAAAAAAAAAAAAAAAAAGAAGGAAGATAAACTGGTTGGTTTCCAAGCATGGAAGAGGAATATAAACCAGGTCTAAAATGTTCACAAAGGTATTTAGCATAAAACTCTAAGGTATCTGTTTTCATATTTTACCCATCCACCTGTTGAGGGGTAGTTCTTTTTTCTATCAGCACTTCTGACAATCCGGCTGACAATGTGTTTGGCTTTGAATTTTACTCAAGCCCAAACATATCAAATTTAGAGAGCTCACTTCTTTTTTGTTTGCATCTTCTCACTTTGTTTAATTAAAATTTTCCTCACTGTGGAGATTTGGTTATTGACATATTTCCCATCAGTTTCCAGTTCAAGGTAGGATTGAACTTTGGTGGATTCTTGATTGCTCCTGGACACAATTTGGCATTATTGCATGACAATGATCTGAAAAGGATCAACAAACTAGTTTTAAAATAGATAAAGCAGACTAACAATAAGCTTATGGACTGCCTTCCTAAATATCTAACATCAACCATATTGAAAATCTGTCAACTTGCTTAAAGTTTGGAGACAACCAAGTGATCAGTTGAACCTAAAACAAAACGTATAATTTTTTCTTGATTGGGTGCAATGATTATATAATATGCAACTTAAATCATTTTTAATTTCCAGAATTGGATTTACAATTATGAATTCACTGTTGATTAGATAATATAAAAATACAACAAAACTTTAACTTCAAAAATGTAAATTCATTTCACCTGAGTTTCTGCAATGCTGAATGTCTTTTGCTCAATTGTGTGTGAACATGCTTAAATCTGCAAATCTCAGTATTTTTATGGATGGTTATGAATGTTTGTGCGCAACAGATGGCTCCACAATTTCCTCTGGATTATTATCACTTAACCAAACTTAGTTTTGGAGCCAACAAAAATTCTGTCTGGGTATTAGACCAACTGTTTCCCTTTAACATTATTTAATTATTTGATGCCATTTTCTGCAGAAAAAAAATCTATTTGCCAACTGTTTTCCTTGTTGTTTTGCAGACAAGCACAGCAATCCAGGGAGTGGATAAAATAATGGGTCAGCTCATGAATGGCCTCAAGCAAATTGACCTGCATCGCTGTCTCAACATCATTGTTGTTGCTGATCATGGTAACTCAGAACATACTGCACAAAAAGATGTATTGAACTTTATTTCAGATGAACATTACTCTTTAGTGCCCTCCAAGTTGCATGATGAAGGAACCAAAAGTTTGAAAATATCAAAATGTCTGACAAGTCAAGAGCTATTTCATTTGTTTCTTTCTTTAGTTGTTTATTTTAGTCAGAGTTTTTTTTTATCAAAACTCTTCTCTTTTCCTTGTGTGTCTGAGGCTGTGCCTGCAGTTTCTTCAAGTTGTCAATGCACAAACACAGAAATCGGACCAAATTAAAGCTCTTTTCCCACCAAATAAAACCCTATGTGTTTATATTAAGTGCTCAGGAGACATAAACAAATCTGGACGATGATAAATGCAGACAGCCTGGCGTCCTGCCTGTGTGTTCATGTGGCTGGAGTACAGTCTGTCTCCAAGTTCTCAGCTTACTAATGGATAAGTGTTGTTCGTCATTATACATCATCATTTAATCCACCTCACATGGCATTGTGAGGTGGATTACAATGTTACATAGCTGTGAGTAGCTCTTGTTTGGAAGATGGGGTTCTGGAAAAAACTGCAGCAGAAAACCTCAATCTTATGTTCCTTCAGCCTTTAACACTAAATGCCATTTATTACCTTTTATGTTAAAAAGTACATACAGGAAGTAGTAGACTCATTTAAATATTATTTTATTTCAACAATGATATTAAAAGCAGAAACTAATATGATGTAGAGTCTAAGCAAGAGATGTCTGAAGTTATTTGTAGCTCAGCACTAGATAAACACAAGGAAAGCAACAATTGTAGTTCATGTCCTGGATGTTTCTGTGGTGGATGTGGAAAGTCTGACTCCAGAGAAATCTCCCTGCAAAACTTGTAATTTGCGTCACACAATCTTGAGGCTCCACTTATCCCTGTTGCTTGTGAATGTTTTTTCCGACAACATTCTACTCAACTTTGGATTAACATGCTTAGATACATGCTTTGTGAAGAGCCAGCTTTTTTTTTTATTTATTTTTTTTTAGCAATGTCGTATTGGAGTCCACCTTTCTAAGAGGGTGGCAATGAGAGAGTGTTGAGCAACAGTCAACTCAACAGTATTTCAATTGATTGTGTAATATAACATGACATGTCTATATTAATTTTTTTTTTTTGGCCTACTGTAATGTAATATTCTGACTGGCGTTTGAGTTATAAGTAGCTGCAAATTATAATCGTGAAAGTTATTTTTTTTTAGATGCAATGCGTTCTAATTTTTAGCACATATCAGTAGTTCTGTCATGCACTTTATTGCAAGAGTCCAATGCTTTGCAGGTATGGAGGAGATCAGCTGTGACAGAAAGGAGGCGATGAAGGAGCTGGTGGGAGATATCAGCAATTATTTTGTGAACGAGGGGCCATTTGGACGCATCAGAGCCAGGAATAAAGACTTTGTGTGTAAGTAGATGTGTTACTGTTATAGAGATCATTAGAATATGCTTTAGGCCTTGCTCATCACAATGACTGAGTAGGTATCAGTGCAGGAAGAACGATGATGCTTATCTGTCACTTTGTGGAAAAAGTGTGGGCTTGTTTGGGATTCAGAGGGAGGAAACCACAAAATTATCTCAACTTTGATGAATTATATTCAACCTCTAAACAGTTGTACAATGCATCTGAGCAACAAAGAAATCTATTCAAGAGCATGGACGGAACAGATATGATGTAATCTGCCGACGACCTTGATAGCTCCATTATTCACAATCAAGAAATGGTACTCTCTGGGTGCTCTTCTCACGCAATTCAGATTTGGTTCACGCTCCTTCGTGGAACACTCCTATCATGTCCCGTAGAAGCAATTTAACTGGCAAGTGTTTATGTCAAGAGGAAGACTGAAAGCATACACTTAGACACGACAATCCAAGCCCACACATTAGTCATGTTTCTTCAAGGGTAGAGAAATATCTGCTGTAAATGGAAACGAGACTTCCTCTGAATGTAGACATTGCAAATTTTATGTTTTTTTGTGGACCATAAAAACTACTACTAGTGGTAAAATATTATGATACTTATTGTACAGTTTGGCTCCTACTGCAGTTTAATGTAATTAGAAGTTTATTATTCAGCGTATGAATAATTCTGAAGTGACTAACATGTTGCTTTCTCAACAGTGGACTCTGCTGGACTTGTTGCTAATATGAGTGTAAGTATTTACATCAGTAATTACTGTATACATGGGTGTAGAAAAGTATTACTTTTCTGACAGATTAGTTTAGGACTTTAAGGTTTACATTTAAATGCAAACATTTTTAGTTTAGTAAAGTTACAATTTAAGAAATTAACAGATAATATCTATTTAAAAAGTGATATTTATTATAAAATCAGTATTTTTGGTTTTGGTAATTTAAGTGCAAGAAGCCGGACCAGAAGATCACACCGTACTTGAAGTCCAACCTACCAAAGCGGCTCCACTACGCTAACAGTCGACGTATTGAAGATGTGGCTGTCCTGGTGGAGCCAAAATGGCAGTTTGAGAGGTATTCATTGATTACTTGCAATTTGTGTATCTTAACTGCAATAAACAATTTTGACTTACATTTTTGTGTAGAAATGCGTCTTATGTCAAAACCTTCTGTCACGTGTTTTTTTTTTTTACTTTTCCAAGTATCAATTAAGATGTTTCTGACCCTTATTAACAACAAATGATCAGAAGGGATTTTCTTTCATGTTCAGTTTGTTTGAAATCTAAAGAAATTATTTACCTACCATCAGGAGGCTTTGACTGGTAAATAAAATAAATCAACTGACCTAAAAGAAAGAGCAACAAAATAATGTGTAAATTATAAAAGCGTCACAATTAGAATAGAATAGAATTTACTTAATTGATATTATTTTTTAAAATCTGATATTTAAGCATTTTTGCATGCTTATTATTATTATTATTATTATTTATTTATTTATTTATTTTTTATTTTTTTTCAAATATGACTCCTACACATTATGTTGTATTTACACGTATAAATGGATAGCGAAAGTGAAAGAAAGGCCATCTCTGTGTACAAAGCCATCAAAATCAGACAGATTCACCAAAGAGCAGACAAATAATGCTCTTTGGTGAAAAGAAAACAAAAAAGAAGACATTTATAACAGTTCTCATGTCAAGAGAGCCTTTAGTTTTCATAATTGTGGAACCATTTTACCATATTTTTATTATAGTATTATTCATTCAGGAAATTATTCATCCCTTAAAAAAGAGCCCAATTTCTCCAGATAATCAAAGAAGGACTGGGAGGCAATGATTAAACAAGCAGGTATTTGTTCTCATTATTTTGTGTTTATTACCATAGCTTGATTCATGCAATACTATTGAGATTTAGTCACTGCCTCCCTTACCTGTTGATTTTTTCACCTTTTAGTAATGCATGACTGGAAGCAGAAATGTAAAAAAAAAATTTTTTTTCCCCCCCACAGATCCACAGAATCACTTTCATTCTGCTCAGGTGGGAATCACGGCTATGACAACGATGTTGAGAGCATGCATGTAAGTAAAGAGTTCTCCTCCATTTTGGAAACCTGCCCACCTGACTTACAATTCATAGCAAATACAAAAGAATGGAGTTGTTTCTTTCTTTACAGGCAATGTTTCTCAGCTATGGACCAAAGTTTCAGCAAAACACCACAATTGAACCTTTTGCTAACATTGAGCTCTACAACTTAATGTGTGGTGAGTGTTTAATGTCTGAAAGAAAAAAAATGTGATCAATAAAATTAAGCCCAAATGTTAACTCTAAATCTAAAACATAAACAGTTATTGTGAAACTTATTGTCTTGAAAAGCTAAGAAACACCAAAGACTTTTTATCTTTTCTTTCGACATTCCCAGACGTTTTAGAGATCTCTCCATATGACAACAACGGGACCCATGGCAGCATGAATCATCTTCTTAGCAAGACATTTTACAACCCAACTCACCCTGCGGAGCAAAGTGAGCCAACTCAGTGCCCGGTCATCAGTCTAACACCTGAAAACGACCTGGGATGCAAATGCCCAAACATAGTGAGTATCATTTCATGGTTTCATGTCATAGAAATTACCCACTGTTAGTCCAGGGTGAAAGGAAAGGACACATTTCGTTTTTGGAAAACTAAAAACATAACAATATTTAACTGTTCAACAGTAAATTCACTTTAAGCCAAATCAAAAATGTTTAATTGGCAAACAACAATTAGCAGATTAAAGAAATTGTGGCATCATTTCAATATTACCAGAGAAAATGGCTTGCTTCTGTTTTTGTGTTCTTACTTATCTGATGCAGCCTGCATGGTTAAATATGTAGTCTCACAAATCGTTGCTACGATGAGTGGCAGTTTGATTATAATTTTATTTTTTCAAAGACTAAAATAATTCAAACTGTAAGACAGATGCCAAAACACTATTTGGAAAAATAGTATAGATTTCTTCTTTTTTTGAATCTGTATAGAATCTAAATCAACCCACAGTGATGTTGCTTTAAAGCAAATAAATAAATGTAAAAAGTGTGGTTCATTTCTGGGGTGCTTAAGCTGGTCTCCGTAATCGTCACACCAGGACGTTATTTTGATCAGACTGCATCCTGCATTCTGCACCTGGCGACAGGTCTCACTCTCATGAAGTAAATGGAGAAAATGTGACGCACATTTGGTTAAAGTTCCCTGTGTACATTGCAAGACACTCTGGATCACACAGATTGTTCTTTTTAAATGAACAATTTTATGGACTATTTTAGAGAAGTTGGAACTTTTTGTCCCTTCAGATGGTTTTGCGGCACAGCAACCCCGCTGCAATCCACAGCTGTGCAGTGGTCTCCGTCTCCCTGTGGAGAACAAAAACACTCAAAGGCTGTGTTATGGATTCTGTGTTAAATGAACTTCAACAGCTGTGCATTCCATGTGACCCTCCATGGAAATTCTGCACCCTGCATACGACAGTGGAGAGCGGCACGGTGGAAGCGTCAAGTCTATAATAGCCCTGCTGTCGTAAACGCTCATTGTTTTCCAGGAGTTGTAGTTTCCACTGCGGGGGTGGGCGGGTATCACCACCCATCAGTCAGCTGGTCTCGGTGCGCCCTGTCTTGTTTTGTCCTGGTTTCTGTCTTCTGCCTCCATCCGTGCGACCAGGAGTCTGTATCCTGAACGTTTTAGTTTTCCTGACCTGTTTCACAGCTGATGGACCAGGGCACGTCCACATCTCAGGTAATTGTTCATTATGACAACATGTGGAAAATCAACAACATTGCCAATTCCTTTTCAAGGCAGAATAGATGAGTCTTGAGATGCTTTTCGATCAAGGCAGTCCTGAAGGTAACTTATTCATCAATGATGAATCATTGCATCAACGTATCCTAACGCATGGAAAACTGTACAATCAGCCTTTTCAGACATTCACATGAGTCATGAAGCACATAACCATGGTAACAGGACAAAACAAACATAGGAATGTGAGCCTTGACCAGAAAAAGGAAGTCTAGATGTTCCTGACTCCCTACTGTGGGTCAAGACGTAATAATGCTTGCCTCTGCAATTTTCCAAACACACCTTAAAATGTTATGAATTTCTTCCACATCTTTCTTCATCTCTCAAACATGACATAAACCCAGTTCATGTACAATCAGCCTTTTCAGGGTAATAGGTCTACTGTATTATTTTGTATTCCAGTATTGTACATTTTTCATGCAGACTGTTGCTCCATTCTGTCCTATATTGAAGGTCTTCTGCTGAATCTCGAGGTTCTTGAATGAACATGTCTTTGAAAAACAACATGTACTGTTTGTACTTGCTGACAGGTGTGCAACATTACAGCAGTGATCTGTAAAACACCGTTATGTAGTAAAATAAAGTAGAAACTATTTTGAAAAGCTCTGACAAGTTTGAATGGAACTAAATCCAGGTGATGTGGGACTATTTTGATAATGGTTCCATGGAAGCTCTGGAGTATTTAAAATATCATAATGAAACCCAATAACTCAAGGCAGTCTCACCAATTCCATTGAAATTTTTTTTTCTCCTTTATAGTCAAATGACTGAAAATACACCTACAATTTCCAGCATCTAAGATAAATGTAATACTTTTAAGATAAAAAGCTTTTTTTGGAAACAGCTGGCAGTGGAACTGACTAAACCATAATACAGAAGCTACTTTGTGGACACTTAGTCATAACTTTCATCTTGGCTTTCAGAGTCAGAAACAGTGCTTTTATAGAGAACATCTGGAGAAAGAAGGAAAATGATTTTGGAATACCTTCTGTCTTTCATCATTGCCAAAACAGCTGGCTCATCAAAACCTCAAGTGCTTCCATTTTACAGTGTGTAAGCAGTATTTACTTGTCAAATTTAGTACGATAAAACGAGAATATGTAAAACTGTCCTGCAAACATACAGATGTCTTAGCTCTGAATATCTTCTGCTTGAGTTTGTGTTATGAAAATATTGCATTTCTTTCTGTAATAGTTGTCAAATCTTTTACATTGTGCTGTAACTGAGAAATGTTTAAAACTAAACTAACTTCAACCTGTTTCCATTTGTAGACTGAAGAAGAACTTAACAGCCGTTTGAACTTGACTTTAGAGGAAAGTAAGTGGCTTTGACAAGTCTTTGTTCAATCAATTCTGTAAATATTAAAATTAAGCACTTAGTATGTATCTAATAAATAAGTACTCCATTTATTATTATTATTATTATTATTATTATTATTATTATTATTATTATTATTATTATTATTATTATTATTATTACATTCACTTAAAATTGCATATCTTCTATTTATATGAACTAGGAATTTTCCAACTTGCACAAAAATGCTGCCAGGTTAAATTAGACATGTTCTTGGAATAATTCAGGCAAGCGGAATGACTCATCAGCATTTCTGTCCAAACATTTGTTTTACCAGGCTAGTAACCATAGGATTTGCATCTGCCCTCTTTTAGAATCTGCTTCAGAAAGGAAGCACATGCTGTTTGGTCGTCCCCAAATGCTCCAGCCTGACAGCACTTATTGCATCCTCCACCAAGAAGGATTCATCAGTGGCTACAGCCATGAAGTCCTCATGCCTCTCTGGAGCTCATTCACCATCGACAAACCTGTGAGTGTTTTGGTGAGCATGGAAAGTGGCAAAAAAGACAGAATTTAATAAATGTTGTAGTTTTAAAGGTTCAGACCCTGTGCATGCTTAATTTAAACTAAATCTCATCTGGATGCCTAACCTGCTTAAAAAAAAAAATCTTATTTATTAAGCAGTTTTTATCAAGACACTGTTTCAGAGCATTTCTGCTGACTTGACACAGATGTGATCATTTCATTCTTATGTGATTCATATATAGGAGTAAAACCCACAAGAAGAGTAATGAACTTTTAATTGATACCAGACATTTGTAGTATAAAACAAGCTTATTTTGCAAATATATATATATATATTGCTGAACTAATTAAATTATTGAAGACAAAGTTGTTCAACTACCACCCTCCTTCAAACTGACCATAGGGAGGAGAAGAAATTCTGTAAGTCTCAAGGCTTTGAAACCTCACACGTTTAGAGTTCTAGAGTTCAGACCACTTGAGCCCAGACTTCAGACCACCTATGAACACAAAATTTTACCCACTTCATTATTTTACCACTAAAAGATTTACAGTCATTTGATGTTTTTTAATCACTATTTTATGTTTATTTTCTTAGGAATCGTGTAAGCGTATCTGTAAAGTCTCCCGTTTTGGCCGGGAAACTACTATATTTTACCCATCTGTCTCAGTGTGCGTCCATCTCCCATATTAGCATTTTCCCGAAAATTACCTATCCCCATATCCTTCCCCTCGCTAGCGGATGGATAAATAATTCCCATATTCTCAAGTCCAAAATTTGACCATTATTAAAAGCAATAATTCAAGGGTAAACTATTGATTTGAACTTGCTTTTGGGTTTGATTTGTTTAAATGACTAAAGCATAACTTTTCCCTTTCTTTAGACCAACTTGGACCCATTACCACCAATAATATCCAACTGTTTGAGGCCCGATGTGAGATTGCCAGAACACCAGAGCCCCAGATGTGATCAGTTTGAAGCTGCTATCCATTTGACTCATGCCTTCCTGTACCCACCAAGTACGTATAAAAAACTATCAGAATGAAAGCTCTCTGAGCTTCGTTACATATAAGGCACACTATGAAAACCATTGTCAAAAACCATTACATATTTCACTTCCACAACTTTTGCAGGGCCAAATGCCTAGTAGTCATTAGTGCCTGCTTAGAATACCTAAAGGATGAAATAGCTTAATTAGTGGTTTTTGAGCATTTTTATCGCAGTATGAGTTGACATCTTAAACCTTCAGCCCTCAATTTGCTGCTCTGGTCAAATTGGCACACAATTTGGAAAATTCATGGTAAATTAATGATTATAGAAAAGCCAATTAGGATAAAGAGCAGTTGTGAGGATTTAGGATCTGTTCCGTGTCTTTCCCTTAATTGTCTCCAGCTGTCCCTTGTTACTCTGACTACTCATCTGTGTATTTATACTCACCTGTGCCTGTTTCCCTGTCGATCCAAGCTGTTATTGTGTCCTTTAGTCATGTGCCTTCCCAGTGCTACCAGTGTGTTTGAGTTTTTAGCCTCATCATTCACCTGTGCTGCCAGAATTTTCTGTTCTTATCATTAAAATGGTCATTTCTCACAACAACCTGGGTGCACCGCTATCAATCCTCACCTCCAAGCCACCATTTCATGACAGCTGTAATGTTTAACATTAGATATGAAACATTAGAAGCAAAGACATGATTGCTTATTTTTATGTTTTTACAGATCTGAATATAACAGTGCAGCAGCAGTACGATGCCTTAATAATGAGCAATGTTGTCCCGATGTACCCTGCATTTAAGAGTAAGTTTGTGTTTGTCTCTTCTAAGCCAGAAACAACAAATGTTCTTCTATAAGCATTATATTAAGTCAGTTTTTACTCTAGATTCAAAGTCTACAAAACCTTGTTAAATTGCCAGGGTTTGGTGATTATAAAAAATAAAAAATAAAGTATTTCTCAAATTTTTCTGCCTTTAATGTGACAACTACAGTGAAAGCCGTAATGCTCCACTTGTGAAAATAAGTCTGTTGGCTTCTTGGCACTCAGACAGTAATTTTGCTTCTACACTGTTGGACAGGATATGATGAAAAAAAGAAAAGCTGAACTTTAGTTTGTGATTGAGGGTAGGTATGAACTAAAGACCAATGAACACTAAAATTAAACCAACAGGTTGTTATGATCAACATTAAATTATTGGAGCTTTTTTCTTTACTTGTCATATTAAAGTTGGAAAATGTTTAATCTGCCTTAAAGACGGTGCACTGTGAAAACGAACCACACTAGCTGAAAATGCTATAAATGTTGCCAATTTAGTCCCCAATTACACTGAGTCTACCAAATGATCATGTGTGGAAACACCCTAATTAATCTTGGCTCATTTTTTACCTCACAAAACTCAGGCAATTGACAAAAGACTTTATATCTACTTTACTTGTGTTTATTTGAACATGTTCTTTTTTTCTCAGGGATTTGGGATTACCTCCACAACACTTTGCTAAAGAAATATGCATCCATATACAATGGCATTAATGTGGTGACTGGACCAGTCTTTGATTACAATTATGATGGCCGATATGACACTACAGAGCAGATACAGCAGTAAGTGTCATTTCTGTAATGGGGTGTATCATCTTAAAACAGTTTTAAAGCTGTACTAAACTGAAAGCCCCTGCATTTTTTCTTATTTTTCATTGCAATCACATATTTCTAAAACATGTCTCATTTACTTGAAAATGATTAAATAAAATAAACTGATTTGGGGAAATGTGGTATGCACGAATGAGAATTATGCTGGCCGTGCACAACATGAGAGTCCTTTTGCAATGATTCTGGTGTTTTCTTTAATGTTTACAGCTAAATATGACCAAAGAATCTGTAGTATCTCTTATGTAGATATAATCATATTCTAATTTTTCATTTCCATCAGTACTGAGGTAGCTGTTTAAGTAAATCAGTCTTAACAATCTTGTTTGTGCTGGACTTGGAATCTAATGACATGTTCATCAACAAGCTTCTCTAAATCTGTGGTAAGTATCATGTAACCCCTATGAGGCTTTAAATGATGCTCTGATTAACTTGAATTTGATCAGTAATATGATTCAAGATGAACTGGACGAACTTTTCTGGCTGTTAATCTCTATGAAACCAAAGAAGTGGTTGGTGTAATAGCTGAATATTTTTCTGTGCGACTCTAGGTTTGCACCTGGAACCAACATATCTATTCCCACACATTACTTTGTGGTGTTAACAAGCTGCAAGAATGCAGGACAACCAGTGAGCGCTTGTGGTGGTGAACTGCAGACTGTGTCTTTCCTCCTTCCCCACAGAGCTGACAACATGGAAAGATGCAAAGTAAGACTAAATCCACAGTGTTCCCTTTATTTCACTGGACCAAAATTGTATGCAAAGGCCTGAAACTTTTACATGTGTCTCTTGTCCTACACACTTGAATTTAATAGTGAAACTGCTGCACTAGCATGCAGTCAAGTTCTACAGAGCTCTGCCAATGAGCTTATATTGAAGCCAAGTGTGCTGAAGCAGTGAGACGTCTAAAGTTGCACAGTCTGGCCCTTGAGGACTGGAGTCTGAGATCACTGCTTTCATTCATATATTCACTGTATTCTGGTTTCCTTTCTGTTTAAAGGCTTCTTTAGTCTAAAAGCACCCACTGGGCCAGACCAGGAAACCAGAACTTTATTGATATCTGTTCTCATGTTTGACTAAACCGTGGAAGCAAAAGTCAACAACAACAACAACAACAAAAAAAAAAATCAAAACAAAAAGAATGTGCACAAGCTGTTACTTGGTAAAACACCTTAGGTGAAACGGCTTCCCACTGGTCCTAAACAAAGAGTTGTCTTGTCTCGTTGTGTAATGTTGTTTTTACTGAAAGCTGAAACTGTGGAGGATTAAAGCTGACAAAGATAAAACAGCAATGTCACATGTTAACCTGCAGGGAGTACATTGTTTTCAAAGATAGAACATTTAACTCTGGCTTTCCTTGTTTTGAATAAGCAAAAATCAAAGTGAGCTTTTTGTAGAATTCTGATCCTGGCTTCATTGTCTAGATGTTGGCATAATCACTACTATTTGTTTCAATTCGCACCTGAATACCAACTTCTTTTGGTAAAAAACTAGAATTTTTGTTAAATAGAAAGATAGAGAGTGGGACAATGACACAACACATTAACATGCAGCCTCCTCCGAATTTCCACTGACAACTCAACTGTGTTTAACTAAGGTGCACCTTAATCATAAGTTATTGAAGTGCAATAAGCCTCTGGCACAGATTTAGGTCAATATTTGACCATTCTTCTCAGCAGAATTGTAAAATTCATTTGAATGAATTGGTTGCCTGGGTTGAGGTTGGACTCTTGGAAAGGCCATTCCAAAAGCTTGATATGTTTTGTGTGTTTGAGATTACTATCCTATTGATAGTAATGCCAATTTTTATTTGTGTTTCAACCCAATTAGGAAGCCTAGTTTGAGAATGATTCCATCCACTTCATGTAATGCTCTAATATCGCTGTCAGTGAAATAAGCTAAGCAACGTTCTGAAGTTTGAAAACTTTACATTGACTTCATTCATACAAGTCAATCTTTATCTTATCAAAAACAGATGAAGCCTTTAAATCTAGACTAAAAACCCATCTGATTAGAGTTGCATTTGAAACATAATCAATGAAACATTAATCAATAGGTACTTAACAACATGTAATGTCTCAATTGTTGATTGTTCTGTGACTTTGTGTATTTTTTGTGTTTTTAAGATGTAAAACACTTTGAAATGCCTTGTTGCTGAAAAGTGCTATATAAATAAAATTTGATTTGATTTGATTTACAATAGATTTGAGCCAAGGTTGGTCTTAAATGTCCAAAATAATGTCCTTTTAACTGAAGGTGACATTTGGGCCAGTTGGTAGTTTGGCACATCTGGGTGTTCTAAACAGATATTGATTATAGATACATACGGAAACTGGTTTTTGAGAGGAAGCAAGATGACATTCAAATTTTAAAAGCATAGATGAGGTATAAAGTTGTGATATGTCCCAGGAAACATGTTTAAATGAGTTCTAGTATTTCTTATAAGGGTGATGAAATATCCAGCCAGAATGATGCCAGAAGCTTGATGGTGGCTTAAGAATTAAAGGTTGAAGGTGGAGCTTGCTATGGGAGAAATAAATAACCAAACATTATTAAGGTGTATCTAGATATTTGTGCCTGTATGTACAATTTTTAGGTCTTTTCTGTACCAGGTAAAAAATAGATCCAACTAATCATTAAAAGTCAATAACTAAAATGGCACATTTTGCCAGAATGAGTTAATGTACACCTCTGAACAGAACTGTGTAATTAATCTGTTTGGTTTTATTCTGAGAAAATATATTTTCATCCCTTTTTCCTTGTATTAACAGAGCACCGAAGATGAATCCTTGTGGGTGGAAGATCACATCTGGTTTCACCAGTCAAGGGTCAGAGATGTCGAGTGGATCACAGGACTGGACTTTTATTCAGCCAGTAGTCGACCAGTTCCAGAACTGCTGATGATGAAGACGCGCCCCACGGCTGCAATTAAAAGAAAATAGTGACCAGTTAAATCAGAAACACACAAAAACATGTAGACAAACGTTTTAATGTCAGCTGTTAACTAAAAGCACGTATCCAAGTAACTTTATTTATTTAGCTTTCAGTTTTTTAATTTATTTAATTTTACGTCAAAGTCACTGGTTTGTTTCAAGAATCTGTTTTTGAGTACAATACAGAATGTATTAAGCCCAGTAACATGGGCCAGCAAGCTCCACACAGACATTGTAATGTACCATTCCTGTAAAACCAACCACTGTCAAGATCTATAACTTGGTAAACATATTGTTTTACATGTAAAGCGAGACTTTTTCTTAATCCAGACTTGAAATTAAAATCATGTTTACATGGTTCTCAAATAAGTTTACATTTATTTATATAGGATTCTCCTGAATCATGTTTGTTCACATGTTTTCAGTTATTTGAAGTGCCATAAAATTTGGGAAGTATGTAGTTTTTGAACCAAGCCCTCATTAAATCTGAACATTTGCTCTGTGGGAAGTGACTGTACACACTGGTTACTTTTACAGAATTGTTGTCAGTATTTTCTGCTTGTGTCTTTTTATAGCTAGTTAAATAAACATTAGTTTACACTCTACCAGGGACGCTGCCAGGAATCTTGGGCCCTATAACCAAAAATTTAATTGGGCCCCCCCACGCAGCTGCTGTTACAATTTTTTGAGTCTCTCTGACCCATCAAAAGTGTCACAATTTTAAAAGCTTGCAACTGCCTTTCTTTCTTTGGTCCAATAGTGATACTAGGACAATATTTACTGCTCATGAATTTTACATGCAACAGTCGACATACAGTATGCAAGTAGGTTGCTTACGTTTTTTTCTATTAGTTTAGCTTACTGAAGTGTCTTTCCCCAAGAGCAACAGTCATTGGCAACATGCAAAGTATATATGAAGCAATCCAGACTTCTCAAAAAATGCTATGTAGTTGCATTTTATTCAAGCTGCAGTTTATAACTTTAATTAAAAAAAATATGTTTTCTCCATATTTGTTAAAGCTGGTACCATGTCGTGACAGTTTATGAGACAGATAATCTGTGAAAACAATCAATCTCCTCCACCTCCTCCCTAAGCTACTATTGCTAGCTAAAGAAATGCAATGTTCCGACCAAAACAACCAATCAGAACCAGTAGGTCGGTCTTAGTGCTGTCAATCAACCTCATTCATTCACTACTAAATGTACTAATGGTGGAGAAACAACTTATTACGGGAAAAATGTTTATCTGCTGTCATTGGTAGCTATGCTAACTAGACTGAGCATTCACAACAAATATGTTATTTTTTTAATCTATTTATTTTTTTATAAAAGTTACATACTGCACTTTAATTTCACTTAGGAGAGGACAGGTCAGGAGGGATGTGGGTTACAATTGCTGCTGACTGACTCATCTGTTGTTGAGTGTGATAAAAAGGTACAAGGACAAGTTCAATATATGAATATCTTGGTAATTGTTTTCCTTAATTCATTAAATGCTAGTGAAATGGAGGCAAACAGTAGTCTGTAGCTAAGCTAACTATGCTGAATAGTTGATAATCTCACCCAGTCTATCCACCTCTCTGGGAAAAACTGGGTTACAAATTGACACTTTTACCTTTCTCTCTCTCTATTATATCTCTTTTTTTTGAAAACCTAACTTTATTATTTTTCTTAGCAGCACAGAACAGTTGTTCTTGTCTTGTACTGACTGCTGCTGAACACCGTGACCGTCAAGCTCTCCAAGCAGGAACAAATCATGTCATGCAGATCCAGGAGGGTTAAGTGCAAATATGGATGTGTGCATTTTGGTCTCGAAGGGGTAACATTTATTTTTTACTGATAAAAACAATTTTAGAAAACACAATATAATTAATTTTGTAATTGACAGGGCCCCATTTTTTAAAAATTTCTACAAACAAAAAGAAAAAAAATTGTGGAGGGCCCCCTGTTGGTCAGCGGCCCTTGGAATTGTCATAACTTCCCCCCCTTCAGGCGCCCCTGCGCTCTACTGACTATCTAATGGATATTCTAATGGAAACAATTACTGGCTTGAATGAAAAGAGTCATTTTTCAAGGTAAGATAAATCTATCTAACTAATTCCAGCTTTCTTTAACAAAATGAGCCCACTGAGAGTAATTGTTTGGGAAAATAAAATTTTACAACTCATAATTTCCCTCCTTTTGTGTTTCAGATTGTTTACAGTGACACCTGACTTATGTTTAAATGCCACACAGGTAAACAAGTGTGGGGGGGAATAAGCATAAATTATTCCCCCCTCATTTCTTCAAACAAAGTCAAATATGAAGCTCCAGTATATTTCCGAGAAATGTCAAAATAATGAGCTTTCACGTTTCTTTTAAAGCTTTTTAAATGTAAAATTAGTTGTTTGATGTAAAGTCACTTATCTTGCCATACGTGTCTTAAGTCCCTGATCATTTATGCTAAGTAATCGGTTTTTCTGGAGGAGTATCTGCTTTGGCATCAAGAGATGTGGTTCCCATTGCAAATTCTGTTTGAGCTCCTATCGACTGGAGGGAAAAAATACAATATCTGTAGAAGCACAATTTTGTTTTACACAGTTGCTCTGAAAAATATTCAAACTTAACACCAAAAGGTTTGTTGGCAAAATCTACAAACTAGCACCTTTCTGCAATAAATGGATACGAACAGTGTAACTTCTCACAACCAATTGTACAAGTAGTTTTGCCTTATTAAATGCAAAATGCCTCTTTTAACGACTGTCAAAATCAGTTAACACCTTTCCATTAACAGTAAACCTTTATATTTAACAGGTTTAGTTTTGCACATTATACGTTTTGCTTCTCAATATAATGGCATTTGTATCTCATTAACACAAAATATATGTTCTTGTGGCTTGGGGTTGAAATTAGAAAGGTCATAGAGTTAAACAGGAACACCTCACAGGATGTTTGAATGACGAGTTTGAAGAAAAAAAGTTAGCGGGAGCCCCTTTAGGAAGTCGTAAACTGTCAGAAAAAGACATTTTTAAAACTTGTTCTAAGAAATGTTCTCGTTATAATGAAATACAAAACTCTTCAGGTTAAAATTAGAGAAAGTTTCTTGCTTTTATGATGAGAAATTTTCTCATTATGATAAGATACCGCACCTGTATTTATTGTGTAATTTTTAATCTGATTTTAAGTAAGCTATAGTTTTTAAGCTAGTCTTAAGGTCAACCAGTATCTAAAGGTAATGTATCACATTACCACATAATACTCATCTTCCACTATTAATTTAACAATTAAAACTGTTATTGTAAAGATGAGATTTTAACATGCTTTTTTGAAAGGCATTTGTAACTATAGTTCAGCCACATCATAACTCATGTTCATAAACCTATCAACAGAGCAGACATAGACAAACCCTCTTTCAAATGCTGCCAAATTCACTGGATGCCAGAAGTTGAGGACATAATTCTGGTTTCCCTTGTTTCCAGTGCAGCAATTTCAAAGTGAGAATTGTTTTAGGCATTAAGAAAATTAAGGCTCTTTCAATAGATTTAGGCTTTGCTTAAATACTATTTCTATTTGATTTAATTTGTTTTCCCGAGTTTTTCCAGTTTAACTTTGGTCTATTTTCATAAGTGGACCTTGTTCCTTACAATTGCTGTTTCACTTAGACGGCTTGAGACAATTTTAATTTGTGTCTTTATGGGTGCACTTCAAGAACAATCTTCTGTCTGCCTATTTTTATTAAGGTGAAATGTGTGGGATACATTACTCCCTCATAAGCTGTGGATCTCTGCAGTTTCTCCAGAGTTATCTTGGAGTTCTTGAATGCGTCGCTGAATAAGGCTCACTACCTTTCCATGTGAATTTGAGTGGACTGCCATGTCTTGGTAAATTTCCACTTGTGTCATTCTCTTTTCATTTTTACATGATGAAAATTAACTGTTCTCTTTGATAAGTTCAGAACCAGTTAAAAGAATTTTACAACCTTTTTTTCACTTCTACTCATTCATCAAACCTCTCCAGCTTCATTAAAGCAGTTTATTTATACTCAAATTCAACAACTTACTCAAGAGGTAAATTGTTGAATGCCACCCCCACAAAAAACTGCCCTGAGCAGTTGCCCATGTCATCTATATCACAAACCGCCACTGAGTACTCCAAATTCTTCAGTTTTTTGTGAAACAATTTTCATATCTTTTGCAGTCATACACTATTTTTGTGCTAATCAGCTGGAAAAAATATAAATTCCAATTTGAAGTTTTGGACTGTCGTGATAAAAGACGGAAAAGTTCAGCACTTTTAATACTCTTGCTTAGTGCCTCAGCAGGTTTATATTTGCACGACTGGCTGCCTTCCAGACTTTGATGTTGCTTTAAAATAGCTTTTGCAATAAATTATTAAATGTTAAAGTCTTAATCTGTAAACCATTATACGCAATGGTCCTTTTTCTTTGACCCCAAACTAACTAACAGTTGGAGGCTATATCCAACTTATTTGTTCATTTAGTCGTTTTTAGTTATGTTTTCTTGTGCTCTGAAAGAGTTTAATACCCTATGAAAGGAGAGGGTTCTGAATATTTTTCAGATGTTTTACTACTTTGCATCACAAAAATGCAAACAATTTTGTAAAACGCACAAAGTAATTCCAATTTCAAATAATAAATGACTACACAGAAATTATAAAAGCATACACAGCACTAACTAATGTTGGAAATGATCTAGGTGACAGTGAATTGGTTTTGAGGAGGAGAGCTGGGTCGCAGGTGACTGGGATGTTGATTTAATCAAAACTGTGGAGAAGATGATCATTAGCAATCAATAATTACTGAAATATAATGTAACAATGCAAATAAAAAAAAGACAAAGCATAACCAAAGGTGGTGAGAGGAATGAATCCACATACAATCTGTCCGGATGATAGTTGTTTCCTCAACAGATTTATTTTTAGAGCATTTACGCTCTGTTTTTTTTTCCATCTCACGTGCATCACGTGAAATTGTCTTCGTGTGTTGCACGGTGGAATTTTGGAAGTGGAGCACATTTTAACCTGGAGGTCAGAAATAATTACATAACTTAAGATTAGTTCTATTTTTTTTTTTTTTTTAGTTCCTGAAGGAAAACGTCTCTGCCTGCCATGATCTACTCATGTTGCAACATGAAAATATTTTTGTGGATTCTATCTTTGGTATTTAGTGCGTCAGTTACACATCAATATAATAAAGTTATTTCCTGCCCAGTGCATATGCATATTGAAAAAACCCCAGAAAAGTCATTGATGCATAATCAATGACTTTTCCATTAGCACATTGTGAGAATGTGGGTTTTTGTGCGTGTTTCTAGTTTGGTTGTTTCCTTTGTGTCTTGCCTACGCCTTGATTGTCCCAGGCTGACTCCTGTTTTTCCTGATTACTCTCTTGTGCATTTAACCCCTCCTGTGTCAGCTGCTCCCCGTTGGATCCTGGTCATTAGTCGTGTGAAGTCCCTGTGCCTACCTGTGTGTCTGTACATTATCACCATTAAAATTGTCATTTTGCACTTCATCCTGGGTCTGACCACATCCATCCTCACCACAAACACCACAACTTATGACACTTAGCCTTGGTTTTCCATAAAAAAAAATAAAGTAATTCAGAGAAAATGCACTAGTCCAATGAAATCCTTTTTACAAAGATTGAGCAAAGATGGCATCAATGGGAGAGTTCCAAGACAAAAACCACTGTTGACCGAAGAGAACACAAGGACTCATAATTTGACAAAAATATCTTGAAGGTCCCCAGAGCTTCAAACTGATGGGGTGGTAATTAACAGAATCTTGAATTATGCTCACTAGCATTAAAATATGAAGAAATTGCCCCAGCTTTCCCTGTTTTTGACCAAAAGGTCATTTGGGTCTTACACATGTAAATCTATTTCTGAATGGCTCAATAAAACAATATGAAAGTTCTGTAATGACCAAGTCAAAGTCTGGACTCCAAATACTTGTGCTGTGCCACTTCTTTTTCATAGAGTCTATTTGGGTTGGATAGCTTTTATTCCTTTGTCACATGTGTAAACTCTAGAGCAGGGGTGGCGAACTCCAGGCCTGGAGAGCCGCAGCCCTGCAACTCTTAGATGTCTCCCTGGTCCAAAACAGCTGAATCAAGTAGCTGAATCACCTCCTAAGTGCAGTCAGGTTCTCCAGAGTTCTGCTAATGACCTCATTATATGACTCAGGTGTGTTGAAGTAGAAACGCATCTAAAAGTTGCAG
>CAEFZY010051020.1:0-43194 GCA_903066815.1 Brachyrhaphis roseni
AGATAGATAGATAGATAGATAGATAGATAGATAGATAGATAGATAGATAGATAGATAGATAGATAGATAGATAAGATTTATTTGTCATTGTCATCCACAGATTACAACGAGATTAGAGATTGTGCTTAACTCAAGATAAAGAAATAATAGTACAAAAAACAGAAGTAGATAGACATCAGAAGATGGTCGCCGCACCTGTAGGTGTCACAGAGTATACAGAATTACATTTGACAAAGTGATGTCAAGAGCAGAAGTTCTTATACCTTTGAATTTAGTGCCATGATTGCCATCGAATAAGATGTGTAACAGCAGTGTAAGGATGTAGGTTGACTAATTTACTGACCAATGAGAATGAAGGCGACGGAAATAATGAAGGTGAGGACGTAGCCTCGGATTGGCTCATTGTTCTTTCCGTGTCCTTTGGCAAAGAAGTGCAGAGCTTTGTAGATGTTGTCTTTGCACAGAGCCTGAACAAAGATAGAACTTTGATTAGAGACGTTGATGACAACAAAATTACCTCTTTTTTTTTTAATTGCAATGTATTTTAAAAAATTAAGTTCCCTACCTGGAAGACTTTAGGAGCACTAACAAGAGAGGCCAGGGCTGACGAAAGTGTGGCTGAGAAGGTTCCTGCAGTGATGAGGGGACCAAACCCAGACACCATGGTCATTACCTGAAAAAAGGGAGATGATGAGAGCGCATTAGCGGAGAGCAAAAAAGCTTTTATTCTATATGAAAACGCAATGCAGATTTTGAGATGGGCAATATGGCTCCCTGTGAAGGATGCCCTTCTGTTGTGAGACGCCATAACCCCAATGTGTTTGAAAGGTTTCCTACCTGGAAGTTGTTCATCAAGCCAAACTTGCATGGCTCTGTTGCGCAAGAAGAAAAATTATAGCCAAGTTCACAGGCAATTACTGCTGAGCCGTTACAAGGTATCCCAGGAGTAACAAGGTCGGTAATGTTTCCTGTGGCATCCCGGACAACGGTACCAGCTGACCAAAAAAAAAAAAGGAAGACGTTTTGCCTGTGAGGTTTTCATCAAAATGCTTTGAATCTTATGATAAGTAAATCTCAATTTGTTAATAAAACAGAGAAACAAGCTACAGTTTGAGAAAGGTGGAAAGACTGCAGGTCACTTACCGACACAAAGTGCCACTGCAAGGTAAGTGACACCAGTGATGAGAATGGCCAACAATGTACCTTTGGGTATGGCAGCCTGGGGGTCCTGTAGTTTAACAGACAACATATGTGTGTGAGGAAACGTTAAAAATTTTGACTTCTGCAGAAACATCTGCTTTGAAAAATTACCCGCAAGTCTCCAGAGATGTTTGCTCCAGCCAGGATACCGGTGGCCGCAGGGAAAAAGATGGCAAACACTGAGAAAAATGTTTCACCATCCCTAAAATCTGGCGTAAAGTTCTCCATGAAAAGTTTTGCTGTTTAAAAAAATAGATATTTGGAAAAGAAGAGTGTATTAGTTTATACTTTGGTGTATAAAATGTAAATATTTTTCGGGATAAGTTTGACGTAGATTAACGGGATCTTACTGTTGTATCCAAAAAAGCCCTTTGATTTCTTATCTTCAGTTGCAGGAATTGCTGTTCCTACAAACATATTAACTATGGCCACCAGCAAGATCACGAGCAGAACAATTTGGGCCTTTTGGGTAGGGGGGAGACGTAAAAAGGTTTGAGTTAAGTTTAATCCTGTACAACAACAAGTCCAGGGTGATCACAAGAAGCACGACATTAATGCCTCACCTTTGCCTCCCATTCCATACCAGCCACCGAAATACCCAAGAGCAACACCACTGTAATGCAGCCAATGATCCTGATGTCATTCATTTCATCTACCATCAGATGGGCATATTCCTGAGCAGAACAAATAGAGGTAAGGTAAATAAGCCCTCGCTGTGTTTTCTGTAGCACTCAGATCGTTAAAGCATCACACACCTTGAGCAAATCCACCACCGTCTCTGCAAAGCCCACCACATACATGGCCACAGCCACTGCATTGGCGAAGGCGAAAATGAGTCCAATCGACCCTCCAAACTCTGGTCCCAAACTGCGTGATATCAAGTAGTAAGCGCCTCCTGATGAAACAAAATGGTTCAAAAAGATTCCCTTTTAGTTTAGTTAGTTTAGTTTAGTTAATTTTAAGAAAGACTCTCGTTTAAAGATAAATGCATGTTTTCCAATGTCCTGTCATGAAAGTGGTTTTTGTTTGTTTTAAAGATAAACATTTAAAAAATTTGATGATGTAACAAAATGATTTACAATTTGTAGTAAATAATACAAAGAGCATGCAATCAAACAGAATTATCAATGTACTTATTAGAAGACAGAAAACCTATACTGTGATTCTTCTAATGGAACAGAAAAAAACTACATATATTTACAAAACTGAAAAAAAAATGTAGGTGTGAAAGTCACATCTTTTTATGTGTGGGTATGACAATAATGCCACAAAGTTAATTTTCAGAAAATTAGGAAATATAGACAAGAAATTTAACTCATCAGCTCTGTCAACAGTGGAGATGTAATATTTCTGTTATCATCGCCTTTAATATGAATAAAATTGTTAGGATTGCTTTAAATTTTTTATAAATTGATGACAACGATCATTAATAACAGTGTTGATACAATTGTGGATAATTATAAGAATGTGGTGATATTTTTGCTTTTTTTGTCAAAGAATATTAGTAAACACTTTTAGAAAAATGTGTGCATATTTAAATGTAAACTTATAGAACTGCCTCTGGCAGCATGTTCAATTATACTGCCAAAACTAGATCTCTTATCAAGATTAACATTTCCAGCAGGTAATTACAGCAAAAGAGTGCTCTTGTGGTTGCTGAATAACTTTAAGACTGCATTATATAGCAAAAGTGGGGGATTAAATTTAGAAAAATCTCTTGTAATATCGGCTCTGTTGAGCTTTGAATCAGTTGTAACAGCAGCTGGTTTGGATATAATTGCAAATGATGAACCAAACTAGCACTCATCATTGAATAATTTTAGTTATGAGTCTGTGTTTAAAATCAGTAACATGTCAAATGATCAGTAGTGTCCTTGTTTCAGTCGCTGACACATTTCTAAACACTTAGTATGAGAGCTTAGTGGATAATTAATCACTGATTGATTGATTTTTTTTTTGTCAGTGCAAAGCTGTAAAAGAGGGAATAAGGCTTGGAAAGGTGACATTCAGATGTAGTCTCAAGGCTTTGTGACTTTATCTACAAACACTGTTTTTTGGTCACTTCATTCTCCCACTGAAAGATTTTGTGTCACAGAGAGGGTGCGTTATCGCTGCGAATACTTATAAATAATGTTTTACTCGCCCAGGCTAGCACTTATAAGTTATGAATAAAATACCAGCATGGAAGGTTAGTCAATAATTGCGCTAAATTATCCCGTCACTGTGCTTTTCTAAATATGAAGTATGGCAGCTGATTCGCTGACCTACCTCCTCTAACAACTCCGTTAGTGCAAATGGCAGACATGGAGAGTCCTGTGATGGTGGTGACCACACAGCTGAGACAGATGACCACGATTCCCAGACCTGAAATGTTAGCATGACACACTTTAGGATTAGGATGAATTATGACTCAACTAGCATGTTCAACAAAATAGAAATAAAACACTGTTTCATTTAAAAAAAAAAAAAATGTCCATCTTATAGATATTTAGAAAATGTTCATTTCTGTTTAGGGCCAAAATTTTAGATTTTAAAATCATTAACCCGAAACTATTATTGAAAAATAGTCTTTAATCATTTTATGTAATTCTAAAGACCATTATATCTCAATCATTCACATTCACTAAATGCTGCTCATGAGACTTTTTATCTGTTGAAACATCAGCTTTTATCAGAAAGGCAATGAAAAAACTACTCCAAAATATTTCCATTTCAGCTTTAAAATGTGAAATTTTGTAGTGTTCCTAGTCTCTTCATTTACAAAAACCTAGCACCTCTGATTATTCTGAGATAATTTAAATGGACAACACTACGAGCCTCAACCAGAATTTTGTAAGAAAGTCAAATAAAACTCCTTAAAAACACTAAAGCTTTGATTTGGAAGCCACCAGTAGAAAAAGGCAAATATAAAAAAATGTTAAGACTGTGTAAAGTGTATAAATGTTTCACTTACCCCAGCCTGCCTGACCAAAAACCCAGGAGAGACGGATGAACAGCATTACACCCCAGATGTTTAACATGCATCTTACCTGCGAAATAAAAGAATTACATAGCAGAGATCAAGATTTGTTAAAGCATTTTCTATGGCAAGGGTAACATATTTCTTATTTTTCTGTTAACAGAACCCATAATTACAGAAAACATATACATAAAAATAATGTGAATTTGCTTCATACTCTAGTTTTTTGAGACACAGTCATTATGATAAATATTCAAATACCTTTTTTGCACAGATGTGTGTTACTCAGAGGGAACTTCAAGAGCAAAACTCACCAGAACCCCCCTTATCCAACCAAACTTCACTGCTCCTTTGGTGACATCAATTGGAGCAGCAGACTCCAGATCATCAGAGGGGGTCCCTTCACTCCCCTCGCCATCGTCTGTCACCGTTTCAGGTACAGAGATCGCCCCATTCTTTAAAAGAAAGAGAAATGTTTTCTTTAAATTAAGTAGTTACATTGGAAATATGTTTCATCTGTATCAGACACATTCACAGTCACATCTGTCTGTCTTTTCATGAAGGGAAGTTTAGACGCTCAAAGTCTTCTACATTTATATATTTCCTTTCTCTCTGTGCATCACGTCTTTAGGATTTAGTCAAATTTTTAAGATCTCTTGGATGTGAATTTGATATTTGGTTGGTGCATATTAACATCTTACAATACAGTCTTTTGCAAAAATCAAAGATCCACAATTGTCATTGAAGCGCCTGCTTAAAGATCCATCATTTTTATGTCTATTCATAAAAGATTATCTAGTACGATGCTATAAACCTAAATGACCCAGATCTCATCATGTCTTAGGCAATAGGGCCAAATAAACAGCAATAAAAGCAAATAAAGTGTGTCAAGTGTGCTGATTGCTGCTTAGTTTCAAAAATAACATTTTAACAGCTTAGTTTTACAAGGTTTAAAATAAAGAGTTAGCTGCAGACAGCTAACTCTGCTGTCTGTGAATTTATTTTATCATATAAGCAGCAACACTCACTCTACTCTGAGCGTAATTATCTCTCAGAAGCAGAACTGAGTAAATGTTTCAGAAGAAAGTTGCTTTCGGAAAAAAATATTTTAGAGTGAAAAGAAGGCACAGCAAGAGAGAAAACAGGATTGAAGAAAAAAAAAAATAGTCAGCTGGTTCACATCGAGCATCATGACTCCAACAGACTCACCTTCTGGAAAACATCATGGAGTTCCTGCAGAGATGGTCTCACCGCTCGGTGACCACTCACGCTGCCGGCATTACGGTAGAAGTCGATGTTGGGCACCCGGTCTAAAGTGTCGTGCCCGAAAGCACTCATCACAGAGGGTCTGACTGTCCGGTGCTCGTTGTTGGAGAATTCGGTCTCTTCATAGATTGGAGGGTCACCAAGGTTGGAATCAAAAGCTGAGTTGACATGACCCCCTCCGTTTGACTTCAACCTCTCCATTATGAATTCTGGACAAGATTCTCAGAGGTCAAGTGCGAAAATAGTAAAACAGCAGTCTTCAGACATCCAACGACTCAGTAGCAGGTGCAGATCTGAGTAACAGTGATCCTTGACTATTGAATGCAAAAACTAGGCAGTGATTAGATTGATAGAGATCTCTGCTGCTATGTTGAGCTTCTAATGCATGAACTTGCCAACTCCCAAACGGCCCACCTTTATATTCATGGTCATACGCCGACCGCCAGCTATTGGTTAACTCCTCGGATCAACCCTCAGAAAACTTAACGAAGGGGGTCAGATATGTCCTCCATCCTAGGGGACACAAAGACTTTGCTTAACCATTAACCAAAGTCATAAACGGCAAACGAGAGATAAAGGTGCTCATTGCTCGAGTTCTGGAAAATTGATTACTAATATTATATGCTGAATGGCACATGTTGTTCTGTGGTTGCATTTTATGGCACTGTGAGTAGTATTTCCTCAGATCTGGAGGCTCTTTGCATGAATCACCAGGACATATAAACATATGTCCTGGTGATTTCTGAACAAATCTCCAGAGAAACGCTAAAATGTTACAGTAGGAAAAGTTTCAAGGTTTCAGCACTTTCATGATGCCTGCAACTAAAACACGAATGACTAATATTGGCTGACAGAAAAGTCTTCATTTTTACAACTGGTACTTCTGTCTATATATATCCCAATGCAATCAGTAAAGATAAAGCCAGGAGGAGTAGCCTGACATGTACTAATATATTGAACCCATAATAGTTATATAACTGACCGAATAATGTCTCTAATGACTCTCTATACTCACTTTATTGAAAGAAGAAAGTTAGAGAGAGCTAGCTGGCTCAAGAGAAATGTTCTCATTTGTGAGGAAAATGAGAGTTAATATAAGACTACAAATTACAGGAATATGCCCAAGGCACTTCACATGACTTCTAAAGAGCCATTAAAGGCCCTCTTAACAGGTAAACTTCCTTATTACTGATACACCACAGTGATTTATGTGCACAGTGAAAGCCTGGCTAATGACTTGAAATCTGACCTTGGCTGTATTGTTTACTGACAAAAGAAACACGCTCCAGCTCGTGTTTTTATGTGAATACTGAAAGAAGACAAAGAACTGTACAGCAGGGCTTTTCAGCATCAAAACAAGGTTGGATTGATTCTCTGCAATCGCGATAAAGGCCGAGTCATGCTGGAGAAAGAAGGACGTCAGCGTATAATGGACTAACTGCTTAAGCACAACTACTAACATTCGTCTTCTCAATCAGATCACAGCAGTTTGTTTTCACAATAAGTATGTGAATAATGCTCTGCCTTGTTATATTTTGAGCTTGTTTTGTGGCTGTGTTCCGGGAAGGGAAGACTTTTGCTGATTCACCAAACCCTCCCCTGTTCTTTGTAATGCTAAGTAGTGGGATATGATTTAGTTCTCACTACACTTGGTCCAATAACACCTCTCTGTCCCTTATTCACCATTCCATGTGGAAGAAAACCATTCCCATAGTATAATGGTGCCACCACCTGTATCACCATGAGGATGTTGCCTCCAGAGCAATGTGTGTTAGTTTTCCAACACGCCTAGATCACAATTAAGAGCTACTCTCTCTTGGTTTCTCACAAAAAATCCCAACAAATACAATAAAGTCTGGTTGTAATGTAGCACAATGTGAAAAAGTTCAAATGGTATGAAATCTTTCATGAAGCAAATTATCTTGCTTGTCGAAAGAGTTGACTGGTGTCAAAGCTTTGTTCGTATTTGTAACAATAAGTCGGGCTCATTTCCAGTAAAATTGGACTCCAACAAGGTTGCCATTTCTCACTAATTCTGTTCATAATCTTTATGGACAAAATTTCTAGACCCACTCGAGATGTTGAAGAGATCCATTTTGGTGACCCTGGTGACTGTACCACTCTGTTGTGGTGAAGAGGTAGCTCGATTTACTGGTTGATCTACATTCATACCCTCATCTATGGTCATGAGCTTTAGGTAGTAACCTAAAGAACAAGATTGATGATACAAGCGACTGAAATGAGTTAATGAGTTTCCTCCACAGGGTGTCTGGGCTCTCTCTTAGAGAAAAGGTGAGAAGCTCGGTCACTCAGGAAGGACTCAGTATACTGTCACTGCTTCTCCACATTGAGAGGAGCCAGTTTGAGGTGACCTGGGCATCTGGTTTGGATGAAGTGATCTGGACACGTCCACCAGGAGGAGACCTAGAGGACGACCCAGGACATGCTGGAGGGACTACGGCTGGCCTGGGAACACCTCAGGATTTCTCCTGAGGAGCTGGCCCAAGTGGCTGGGAAGTCAAGGGGTCCCTAGTTACGCTGTTCCCCTCACAACCCAACCCCAGATAAGCGGAAGATAACGGATGGATAAGACTACAAAAGTTTAAAGATTTTGGAAAATGCCGTCACTTTTCTGTTTGCTGTTGTTGCCCAGTGCATGTCAGAGGAAAAAAAAATAACATGTATGTATAAATGTTAATAAACTCTCTGAAATTGCTCACTCTAAAGTCTTCAATGAAAAAGTTAATATTCATTTAAGGTAACGGCCAAAAACCACATAGCAGAAAATCCAAGAACAGTATGTATTAGCTCAAGGAAAAGTGTAGCTTTGAATCAATTTAAAGTAAATAATTAAACTTAACAGTTTTCTAATCATTAATGCCTATTATAAAACATGAAGATATGTCAAAGTTGGTAAGCATTATGTATCTATTCTCACAGGACTCCAGAGACGACTAGAGGGGTCGTCTCTCCAGTCGAGACTAGAGAGACGACTAGTCAATCTGATTGACTTTGCTGATTGAGCAAAGTCTTGATTGATTTAAGATTTCAACTTGCCTCACCAGGTCCTTTCTCCTAGCAACCAGTGGGTTGTTATCTGATTGGACAAAGCAAAACAAAACCTAATAAAGCTTAGCAATTGACTACCGTACTAATCTCTACAAGTAAAATAGTCGAATACCTATTTTTGGAAATTGCTGTGGTAAGTCTATAAATATATTAATCACAAAACGTTTGATGACTAAAGTAATAAAATATCTATTATATCTGCTGGCCTTATCACAAAAACCATGAAGGATAAAACCTGTGAGGTTTGAAGACCACAAGTAATATAGCTAATGCCTGAAAATCAGCAAAGTTAAGGTCCATTACTCTGCCACCTCATCAACCTGCTCTATGAAACAAGAAGCTCTCATGAGCACTTACAGAAGTGTAATTACTTCCACACAATACAAAGTACAAATAAGAAATAAATAAGCAGAAAGATAAACAAAAATTCATTCAATTCATTGCTGTGTGTAGAACAGTGAGAGAAACTAAAAGTGTAATTGTTTCATGCAGCAATCTAGAAGCTTTGACTCAGTCAATAAAAAATCAGATAATTTATGGTTTTAGTTACTGATGAACAAAAGTAGATTTTTGGAAATCAATTTAATGTCTACCTGCAAAAGAAATTATGCCAATTGTGTTAATAAAATATATTTAATCAATCTGTGATATTCAATTGTAAAAGAAACACAGATTCTAACGGATTAGCAACATTAGGCTTCCTAGTTTCATTTCAAAAGGTCAGCATGAGCATTTTATTCTGTCAGATTTTAAGGAGAAGGTCATGGGAATCATTATCTTACCTGCAGTAAGTAACTAGTTGAGTTTTGGAGAAAAAGCAAATGCCTTTCCAGAGAGGTTGCGACTAATTGATGGTCAGAGTGGAGCCGATTGCTATCTTAAAACAACTCCGTTCTCAAAGTGTTTGAGCACTTCATGGAAATACTATTTTATACCCCTATGAACCACTGTTAGTAATCGTTACACATCCACATGATCTCACTCAGTGTGTTATTTCTATACGTATGCATGTCTACAGATAGTAAGGTAAAGTATGTCTCAGATTTCTGTCATCTCTGACAGAAGTCTGATTGACCAGTTAGATTTTTTTTTTATTTTTAGTTTTGTAAAATCCTGTGAGAGCTTCAGACAGGGGAAAAATGCAAATTTAGCAGAGTACTTTAAAGCTCAGACATCTAAATGTGACCCTGAACTACACAGGGTAAGAAGCCAAAAAGGTTGGAAAAAAACTAGGTTAAACTTTAACCAACCCTCGTTTTAAGAGCCCTTTAAAACGAGGGTTTTAAAGGGCTCTTAAAACTTTATCTGGTGTCAAAACTTTATCTTCAAAAAAGTTTTGACACTTTTTTGAAGATAAAAAAGTGTCAAAACTTTATCTTCAAAGTACATTGTAACTAAAACAATCAAATAAATGTGTTGTGATGAAGGAAAGTGCAATAATCTTTTAAAGGAGATTTGTATTAAAGCGAAAGTTTGGTCTTGTCCAACCAACATAAAAAACATAAAGATTTTTCTATAAAAATGCAACTTTTCTGACAGTAATTCAGTGAATTATTTTGTAATTTCCTCTCACCGGCATTGGATCTAAAATAACCTGGATATTTCATTTCCCTTTGGGATAACTTAAGAAGTTTCCAACTTAATTAAACTGAAACACAAGAAAATGTAGGAGGAAGAGATTCATGGCTCAGTCATCCTTGTTTCATTCATTCAGGCCTGTCGCAGTAGAGGAAAAAAGAAAAAACAACAGTTTTTATCTTGCAAATATTTAAAGATAAGAATGTCACATAGGTGATATAGATAATGGTGTAATGACAATTGCATTCCTGACTAATGGTGCGGGAGGAATGCATGGGATGAGCCCATGATGTGTCCTTTTGCATCTGGATTAAGGCCTGAGTGAATCCTTCTCAGCTTTCTTCCACAGGATCCATAAGTTCTACAAAGTATTCACATTTCAGTTTTTTGAATTTGTAGTCTCATGAAGATTACTACGAAAAATAAACATTTTATCACTCTCTCCTTATTGGACAAATATTTAAATACCTAATGTGAAACTTTGATGAAGAACGGGTCACAGTTACACCACAGATCATAAAGTGCTTGCTGCATTAATTGGCAGCTCTGGTAAAGATTCAGGTTTTAATTAAATAGGATAATCTCATATTAAAACCTGTTGGAGAAACCTGCCTTTAGTTTCAAGGCATTTACTCAAAGAAAAAAAAAAAAAAAAGATTAATCTCTGAAAGAAATACGATTCTGTCGCACAATTATTGGTATCCTTTTCAAATAAATGTAAATTAAGCAATTTTTTTCAGTCATATATTTGTTTTCTAAGTTGCTCAGAGTTCCTATAAACTTGTAATTAGTAATAAATAACTCCCCTTTATTTTGAATATAAATACAGCATAACACAGTAGCTCATAGCTGCTAGAGAATAGACTGGATGATTAAGCTGTTGTTATTTTCATGTGATATCTGTACTACTCACTGTTAGATAACTATGACAAAAACATCCTGTGATCACCAAGTCAGCATAATAACCATTAGAAGTTCCACAGGCCTTTTTTTTTTGTGATGCATGCAAGGAAAAAGCAGGTTCTGTCCTACCATCACAAAGGTAAATAAGTGAAGTATGATCAACTCTTTATATCTAATGTTAATTATGTTGGAGGACCTCGTATGCTGGGGACCTGCTATAGTTCGAATTGATCTGGGAACCTTCTTAGATTTGTGAAGTCTTTGAAATACCAGGATTTTTATATAAGGTATATATATATTTTTTTTATCTGAAAACTGTACATGGGTCACAATTTTGGCAGGCTAAAAGACAAAAAAACATATGGCCAAATGAGCTCAGAAATGGTTCAACAGATAACAAAATCAACTTTCTTCAATGACCATCACATTTCTCAAAAAGCCAAAAGAAAACCTTAGAGGAAGCTGAAGAGAAGAGAGTAGAGAGGGCTTAGGATTGTGAGCTAACTAGAGAGATTTCACTAAGAGAAATGATCTCTTTGGTCTCTCTCCAACTTTCCCAAGTCTTTACAGTGTTATAGAAGATGATGATGTGATGTCCGACAGGAAAAGGGGACATGTAAAGTATCTGCAGCAAAGCTGTCAATGACATGGCACCAGTGATTTTGATAAAAACAGCTATTTCTTCACGTTATAGATTCCTTCCTTCTTAAATTGTGTGATTTTCTTTACATTTTCTATACGAGAACATGCTACTGTAACAAAATCTGAAATTTTTTAAAGCCTTTTCATACATCTACACTAGGATATGCTAGTAAACATGTCCATTAATCACCCAAACTGCAAAAACGCTGAGCTGCGACATTTAAAGTGAATAATTCCTTTTTATTTCACATCATCAAATCAAATGAAATCAATGCAAAATCTCTATCAACAGCGGAGCAAGCAACAGGCCTGTCATTATGATGTGACACTCACTCACAGACACACCCCCTCCCTCCCACACACCCACAAACAGGTGCTCTAATGTTTCTAGATGAAGGCACATAAACCCATTGAAGGTCACAGTAAGGCAGATTCACAGCACTAAGGAGAAACAGTAGACCGTAAAAATTATCAACGGAACAGTCCAGACTCTAAACGGTCTGCTTTCCGGACCGTTCCGTCTTCCTCCGGGTGGAAGGAAAAGATTGGGGAGGGGGCAGTTTTGGGATGGTCTGAAAATATGGTCAAGTGTAGAGCTGACAAACATCCCATCCTTGTTTTATATGACACCTCTGCTGAGTTGAGTTCCTCCCAGTGATCTGGAACAACAGTGCTGTGTGTGGAAAAAAAAAGTCCCTGGTCTTATGCTCATCAGTCAGTCAGTCCATATAACTTTGGCCATGTTCAGTTCACCATCGCTCTGACGCAGGAGCGGTACAATCTCTGAGCTCATTTTGCATTATTTAGAAACAGGAATACCACAATGTAGGTCACAGTTTGCTTATTTGCCGCAGGATGTCAGGAAGCAAGACACCTGAAAAAGGACCACTCCAACAAAAAGTGGCTGCTTCCTTTAGATTCCCGACAGACTGGGTTTGAATAGCTCGCAAAGCACTAGATTGACATAATACCCTGTATCCATCCAGGTGCAGTCTTGTGCTGAACTGTTCCGCTTGTGCAGAAGTGCAACCGCGCTGTCTTCTGTTCTAAGTTCGTGTGAGGCATCTTGTCCCTGAGTCTTCAGTCTCCCACCCTGTTCCACAGAAATCCACCTTGTTGTGACATTCAGCTTGTTGGTGTGGGTTAAAGGGAGCTACAGCCAAGTTCTGTGTCAATTGATGAGCTAAAATACACGCCCTCTGGCAGAAGGTCACCCGATGTGACACAGCATCTGCCTCACATCCAGTCAGGCACACACACAGTTCGCATATACTCACATACAATAAAGGCTCTCTCACCTAGCAATTCACGCACATCACACAACACACACACACACACACACAGCTTTGCAGCTTGAGCTTGGTTCATCACTTGGGAGTGTCTTAATGGGGGTGTCAGGTGCAGTGGTTGTGCAGGCTTGGGCGTCTTTTCTCGTAATTTGTGTGTATTCTTGTCCCATCGTTAGGTGAGGGCGTACTCGAACGTCCCTTTCTCCAGCCCCTCGATGCCATCGGCCCAGTTGGAGGAGGGCATGCTGCTGTAGGGGTCCAGCAGGATCCTGAAGCAGCGTATTATCAGCAGTCCCAAGAACACCAGCAGCATCCCCACGAAGGCAAACGCCGTCTTCTGCTCCAGAGTCAGAGAGTGCGCCATTATGTCGTTTCCACTCATGGCAGCAAGGGAGTGGTTGAAGTGGACGCTGCTCATGGTAAGCCCACGTCTAGGTGCCTCATCTCTTGACAGATGGCGTCAGGCGTTTAGAAGCCTGCATGTCACCTGGACAGGGGTTAAAGGATTTATTCGGATTAGTCCTGTTTTGCCTCTTGTCTGGGGGAGATCTGTGTAATGCACCTCATAACTCACAATTAGCACTGACAACATGAGGAGGAATAAGAGTGCTGACGTGGTGAGAGGCATGCAGAACTTTCTTATTTAAATGCAGATTTGAATAAAACATGAAGGACTACAGGTATCTTTAAATAGCTCCTTCTGATTTAGACATCAAGCAGATGTCCGGAGATCTGTCCAGCTCTGCCCCTTTGGGAATTTCTCTGCAGAAAGCTGCAAACTGCAAGCACGAGCACAGAGGTGCTGCGATAAAGACTTCTTGCGAACTGGGTGCAGGAAAATGAGCCAAGGTTTTGTGGCTGTATGCATTCCTTCAGGTCAGGTTAGAATGACAGTGTGTCGCAGTGCACAGCCAGCCATTAAAACACAAACAGAGCTGATGTGCGAATTTAAAAAACAACAACAACAAAAAGCATCACCTCTCATGAAGATGCAGCCCTGCATGTGTTTGGCTTAGGAGGATCACATCTCTACCTGTTGCGTGTGAGCAAGATGCCTGCCAGACAGTGTAATTCTGTTAGGCAGTGAGAAGAGAGTGACTGTAATTGACCACACATAATCACAAAACTGGCTCAGTCACACGAGCTGATTGTCTGCCTCCATCAGTCAAATTTGCTTCTATGGCAAGCAGCAGGTGGGTGAAGTTATAATGGGAGGTGTGGTGGATTGGCTAGGAAATACACAGAAAGAGATGGGGGGGGGGACTGGAATGAGGAGGAGGAGGAGGAGGAGGAGGACACTGCACAAGTATGGAGTGGGGAAAGGGTGAAAGAGAAGCACTGCATTGACAGATTATCTAGTTAGGATGTCTGAGGAAGAAAATGCAGGTGCCTCACCATCATTTCCATGCCATCCTTACAGACCTGTTGCTGCTGATTCCTGCAAGCAACTCTTCCTCCTCCTCCTTGGAGCTCTCAGACGTGTGTCTGTTAATCCACCCATTGCTGGCATGCTGGATGCGCTAGGCTAGCAGCTCACATCTGAGCAAAAAAATAAATAAATAAAAAAGCTGAGGGTAAAGAAAAAAAAGGAGAAGACAGAAGAGCAGAGGCGTGGGGCTGGATCAATCCGTTCTACGTGTTTCTCCTGAGAGATGCGGCTCCTGTCCTAGCGCTCGCTGCTGCCTCCTGCTCATTATCATTCTGTTTCTCTATCTCTCCCTCTAGAAGCACGCACGCTTGCTCCTGCTGCATGGCAACCACTTGTTAGTCTCACTCAGCTGCCTCACTCATTCACAACAGATCACACACACACACACCCCACACCCATCTCAGCAATGCCAGGACGAATGCAGTGGCAAACAACAAGCAACCTGCATCTTTCTGTTTATTGTAGGACAGGAGTATTACGCTTTGATGAAAGCATCCCTGGCTGCTGCTGCCCACGAAAACCTGCTGCAAAGGTATTTTTGGTACAGCACAGCCTGGTTTTATGATGTGTCTGTAATTGGTGCAGTTGTCTGGGGACAAATTGAATTAGCCCTCCACATCCCAGCTCAAAAGACTTACAGATGCAGGTAACCTAAACCTGCTGAGGAAAAAAAAGAGGAGCATTTTCAGAAAGGGATGAAGAGCAGCATCACACAAGAAACCAAACAGCAGGTCAGCTGTTTGTCCACAGTAAGATATTGCAGCAGAGAGAAAAACCCAGCAGTTTTCTGCTGTCAGGCGTTTCGAATTGAATGATACTATTCTACAGATAACAAATGTCATAAGGGAGGTACTCATAAAACTGGATGTGATGTACAATAATTCATGCCATCATTAATTTTTCAGATGTGCACAGCTGGACGATTCCCAGAGATAATATTTCCTTTCAAGTTTATGCATCTTCTCAGTAATTATCACACACACACACACACACACACACCCCCACACACACATATACTTATATATATATAAGTATATATATAAGTATATATACTTATATATATATATATATATATATATATATATATATATATATAGTTTTCAGCTTGCTGTGTTGCAGCTTTGGAATACGAACAAACGAGCTGCATTTAGATTTCACATTCAACTCACAGACTTTTCTTGTAACAAATTAAGGTAGTTTTACACTGCAATTTACTGGGAAGTCATAAAATGTCACGACACTTGCAGTTTACGGCTTGCAGTAACGAATGGTCATAAATATTTTGATTAGTCTATTAATTTTTTTTTTTTTATAGTGAGTGAACATTAGAGACTGGTTTGAAGTAGTCTGTTATTATTATTGCCATGAGCAAGCAGATTATAATTAGGTTTGATTTCTATTTGTTTTCTTGATAACATCTGAAGAGCCGGCCAGTGGCAAAGCAAGCTGAGCCGATGCTCATGTCCCTCAGATGGGCGGGGGGCCCACACAGCATATACTGCATGTTCAAGAGCTTTTGTTTTGTTTTTCATTGGTCATTTCACCTTTTCGCATATTTGTAGTTTTTGTTGTTTTATGCCCCACTTTTGTGGATAACTTCTGTTCCAGCCAAGTGTGAATGCATACACCAAGGGCCCATTTCATGCTTGCTTTACCAACTCACATTTTAACCAAATGTTGAAAAATATTTTTGTCTGCCCCAAGAAAATGGAATTAGATGGCACCGTTTATAATATACCAGCAGGAAGTCACTTAGAGTTATTATGATTTAAACAGGGAGTGAGGAGAAAAAGGCTTTTATGACTGCAGTTCACAAAAGGTGCAAATTTGAGCTATCAGCAAATATATATATATATTTTCTTAAATAAAAATAGTGTTTGGGCTTCAGTGTTATCACAGTAAGGAGGGTCACAAAAATCCAGAAAAATGAAGAAGCTCTCAACAACATACTTTTCTTTTGATTTTGCTTAATTTAAGGCTGCTTGTTTTTGCTTGCAGATAAAAAGAAAGAAACTCACATAAACAACTGTGTATTTAAAGAAGATACTTTCAACAAAAAGGATGGCTCCACTGACAAATCATTTCATGCTCATGTATCTAAACTTTAGGTACATAAGCATGAAATAATTTGCTTACAGAAAAAGAAGAGAACCAAGAAGATACCAAATGGCAACACATGGCTATGAAATGGAGGCAATGCCAAAGAAACAAATTCACAATGCATTGATCATTGTGTTGGTAGTTGTAGGTTTTTTCCAGCTCGGCATTTTTAATGTTCATGTCCAAAAAGGGTCACATTCAAGCACACCGATACGGTTTATAAATAAACCTCGATGAGTAATTGACATTTTGTGCTCAATGTTGCGTAGATCCTTGAAAGGACAACCAATTAAACTTGTTTCTTCCTTTACAACTTTGAGTTTAGATTGAAACGCTGCACATGTGTATGTCTGAGAAATAAACTGATCTGATCAAATTTAAACAGTAAATTACTGAAAAATGTATTTCTTTCAATAAGTCAAACATTATATAGATTAATTACACAAAGATATTCACACAATGTTCAAGCCTTTACTTCAGTTAAAGACAGAAATGTGGGCTTAATGAAAGCTATGTTTAATAGATGTTATTTTAAAAGGTACTTTTGATCTGAATTCTAGTTTACTGCCTACAACTGTAAACAATATATGTAAAGTTTTCACCTTCCTAAACACTCCCTGTTTTTTAGATGGGAAATAATACAGTCTGATTTACATCGTCAAATAACAAGGGAACTCCTTGCTGGTTCACCGGTTAAATGGAGTGAGGGCAGTTCAGGGAGTGGGGGCTTGTCCTGTATATGGTGAGTTGCTGGTTCAAACCCTCACTCCATTCGTCTCCATGGATGTGTCCTTGGGCAAGACACTTGTAAATCCTGGTGGTCAGAGGACCTGGAGGCAGCAATGGTATGGCAGTCTCTCTTTTATCAGTCTGCACCAGGTACCTGTGGCTATAATGTAGCTTATTACCATCGATATGTGAATGTGTGTACGAATGGGTGAATGACTGATCTTTGTGTAAACCGCTTCGGATTCCTTTGACTTAATAAAGCACTTTACAAATGCAGGCTATATACCATGTAAACATAAATAAGAAAGACTGAGCTGTAGTGACTGATGGACAAATGTCCTATCCAAAGGTATGCTCCCAAATCAGAGTCCCCTCAGTACCCAATTCAACCTTGGACCATTCCTGTCCGCTGGTAGACAAAAGGAGAACACCTTCTTTTTTGTGTATCTGTGCAGAGATTGTAATCTTTTGGCACTGAAAGAGAAACTGCAGGGCCACAAACTTGTTGCGTTAAGTATACTTCAGTGTTATCCAGCATCCAGAGGACATATGGAGAAAGACTGTTAGACTTTTATCTTACCCAGACAACAGGTCAGGAGCAAAGCTGATACTGGAAACTATAAAACATTTGTCCAATAAGTGTCCCATTTAAAGCTATATGGGAGCTTTAAATGGGACATTACGCTGCACCCATGCATATTAATGAAATATTACAAGTACAAAGACAAATGCAGATAAAATTGCAGACATTTTAAATGCATCATCAGCCCCCCCCCCCACTAACACAATTGAAGCCATTATTAAACTAACTTTGGCCAAGCTTCATCAAATATACATAACTCTAAGAAAAAGAAAAAGCTTTAAGACATTTTGATGTATGACTGTAATAAAATAAATATTATGCAGACTTAGTTTTGAGGGCTGCAACAGAGAGTGGTATTTTATTAACAAATCACAGTGAGAAGTCTGATCTACATTCACCCCTATGGTTTCTCTCCAAGTATTAAGACTTAATTATCTGCAAATGTGACAATATTTTCAGTTTCAGTCGGACCGAGTTTCACTCCAGGGTCGCAAATCAGGTTTATCTGTCAAGCAAGCCGATATTATTTCAGTGTGCAGTAGTCAGCTGCAGAATACCTACTGAGAGAACATCTTGTGATTCATGAAACATGTAATCTGTTTATTGACCTTACAATTTCATTCACAAAGTCATGCATGTACCTTACATGTTAAAAATTGACTTTCTTATCGTCCTGTATATCGCTTGCTTCTGGGCTTGTGATGGAAGTTTCTCTTTTGATCAAGTTTGGATTAATGCATCTCCTTTTTATTTGCTGATGCTAAACTAATAATCATCGGTCTGCTTATGAACTTCACTAAGTTGATGTGTTTTTGCTACTTCTTGCAGCTGTTATCAAATTGCCACATTTCTTGTTCAGAACAATTGTTTGTTAATTGAAAAGTCAGCTATAACTGTATTTCTTTGGCAGTGGAGCTTTCTCTGACTTGTTTAACAGGCCTCTGTAGATATTAAAGCCATGTGTATAGAAGAACTGAAATGATTCCTCCAGTGAAGAAAAAGTGCATCAGTCAATAGTTTTGGGAATGATGAATTGACTTGGCAGGAATTGTATTTATTGATTGTTTTACAATCAATAAACGAGAGCATTTACACTGACACTGTGTCTGTGCTGCCTAGAAAATTGTAGGCTTAAATTGTAGGCTTAAGGCAATGCTGGAAGTGTGAATTACTTTCTGAAATTAAAAACAAATAGAATGGTGCATTAATATATTTTAATAGTCCCCAAAAGGGAAATTAAAATGCTGCTGCATTATAAATATTATATAAAAATGAAATATGATTTACAACCTATTACACAAGCAGTTAATAGGTTTCCTGGCACTAGGTGTAGCTGTATTTAGGTTTATTCCAGTGCAGAACAAATCTCCTCTTTCTGCATCAAAGCAGAAACTCGCTTCATTTTAAAATCATTTTTTCAGGCAAATCCCACCGAACATTTCAAAAGATTTTGTGTTTACTAAAAAGTCAATAAAATAACACCATCGTTTACTTGTCTTTTTGCAGGAGTTTTTCTGTCTTTATAATAACTGCATAATTGGACAGGTACCTTAATAGGGAATTTGTGTATAGGAGGAGAGACTCTAGTGGCTCAGGGCCTCCTGAAGATAAGCCTGAGAGGAGAGTTTCTGAGAACATTCAGAGAGCAGTCTCTGCCCACTCTTGAAATGTTACAAAATCTTTGCTGGTGTGCAATTTGAATCCACCAAAAACATCAAGAAAATGTCTGAACTACCAATTTAGATAAGGATAAACCAGCACTCATGACATACGACGACTACAGCCTTCAGAAGAAGTGAAGAAACACTAATAAAACAAATTCACCTACCAGAACATCAAAATTATGATGGTTTAATAAAGGTGTTGAAAAATGGAAAGGGGTTCTCACTTGTGTCAGGGAAGGTTTCAAGGATTCAATAGATGCTTTCAGCTTCAGCTAATCTGTTGAGCCAGATGGAGAGTTTACCAACAGCAACCCTTCAAACGTGGGCACCCCAAGATTTCGTTTCAGATTGTGGTTTGTTTTGGTTTTATAATTTCACATACTAATTGTCCAGTCCAGATGTATATAGATCCCTATACAGCCAAAGCAAGAGCTGTATTTGTTTTCTTCCTGTAACACGGGGGAAGAACCCGGATTGTGACAAAGGACGTGGCCCTAAAGCCGACTGGTAGACCTCTCAAATAATATCAAGTCACCTAGGGTTTCCCAATTAAAAGTACCCAGGTAGGTCTGGCTTAAAATGATGAAACAGAAAGAGTATACAAAATATATTTTATTTGTACATTCTTTTACAATATTAAAAATAGATTATTCTAATTTAAAACCCAGTAAAGCACAGGAACCCAGGACAACCCTAGAAACAATCTGAGACTTAAACAAAAACAACTGCAAACCAAATTAGTAGCAACGCAAATTAATGACACAAAAATAATGTTAAATAACAAAAGAAAAGCAAATCTCACATTGCGTCAATCCAGTTCTATAAATCTGTGCCCAAGCGACTAATTCACAAAATAATAATAAAAAAGAAATATAAATTGTCGTTCTGGTTCTGTAGTGCTTGTGCTACAACTCCAACTATAGAGGACCTATTAGTCAATTAACCGAGAGCATCTAAGAAATGCACCTTGGTGAGAGCATAATATGCAACAGCAGCAATCTGTAATACCCAAAAACAACAATAAAGTGTCTGCCGACAATAATAAAGCCATATAAGGTAAAATGAAAAACTAGTTTCCTAATAAGCCACACAAACGGGTACATGCAGACGCTGCAGTGAAAAGCCACTGAAATGTATCCTAAAGAGCAATTAGAAATCAGGTCAGAAACCCAGTAGCAACTATATAAAAAGCGACCTGACAATACACAGAACCAGCCACAGGTGACATCAAAAATCCATTTACCCTGCCATGATCCCAAATCCTGGCGCAGCAGCCTGACGAGCCCGGCGCCAGCGCTCATCCAGATCCAACTGCACACAACAACAGACCTGACACTCATAGCTTGGGCCCGACAATGCTGTGAAACGGAAGTGAAGGTGGGGAAACGGGGAATAGATGTGTTCAAGGGCCCGACTTCATGTAAACACTGTTTTCAACTAATACACCACCCGGTTACGCTCCACCTGAGCTGCCCTTTGTCATCTCATGCTGTTTGTGTCGTTCATGATCAGGATCTCAAGGAGTAGTCATAGAGAGGGGGTGTCTGGCTCAGAGATCTCAGGTTCTCATCTTTACTGTTTGTTTGCAAATGATTTGGGCCTTTGGGGGGTCTTCAAATCACAACCTTTAGCATAGACTGAGGCTCTCTGCAGTTGAGGGTGAAAGGGCTGCAATGAGAGTAATGGCCTCCAAGTTCAGAGTTGGAAAATGTGGATTAGGAGTCAGTGCTTGCCTGATGAGTAAAAGTTATAGTATCTTAAATTATTGATGGAAGGATAGCACAGGAAATTAAAAGACAGTTGCCTTCATAGAGACATTTATCCAGTATAAGATAAGATAAGATAAGATTTATTTGACATTGTCATCCACAGATTACGAGATTAGAGATTGTGCTTAACTCAAGATAAAGAAATAATAGTACAAAAAGAGAAGTAAATAGACATCAGAAGATGGTCGCTGCACCTGTAGGTGTCACAGAGTATACAGAATTACATTTGACAAAGTGATGTCAAGAGCAGAAGTTCTTATGCCTTTGAATTTAGTGCCATGATTGCCAATAGAAACTGTTTTTTAGGCGATTTGTCCAGGTTTTTATGTAACGTATAACAGCAGGGCTCAGCCTATACATCGACAGGAGTCAATAGAGGTGGTTTGAACATCTGATCAGGATGCCTCCTGGATGACTCTGAAGTTTCTTGCACTTTCTTTTTTTTTAAATGTTGTTTTATATAACCACTGTTTTATAGATTAAACCTGTTCAAGAAGCTTACCTCTGCCTTAACGTCTAAATGGAACGACACAGATGCCATATGTTTGATTTGTAATTGTTTTTAATCCTTACTAACCATGCTTGGTCACAACATTTCCCCCGTAATACTTCTGTAAATGAATTTGACCTCCTTCCTGCAGGTGGCAGTAATGCACCTTTCAGTTGTTTAGCAAACCTCCAGTTACACGCACCACGAAGCAGAGGAACAAAGCCTGCACATTTCAACTGCGTAGGAGCATCTCGTGAAGCTTTAGGAAAATCTCAGCATGGAAGACGTTGCAACTACTGACGAGGAGCCAAAGCAAGAAGAAACCACCGCATTGGTCCTCTCCGAGACGGATGAGACATCCCAGGAAACACCGAACGGCGTGAAAACGTGAGTAACAATGGTGCTGTGCTCCTCCCTCCAGGAGCTGCTAACCACATGAGCTAAAATGGAGGCTTCGGGTGCTAACTATTGTTAGCCTAAAAGTAACCCTCTTCTGCTGCAAAAAAATTTATACGTTCGACTGTGTGGTGGATATTATATTTACACACCATCTTAAGTCGGAAGAGTTGCCTTGCAGATTTTAGGAATGTGGTGCTAATTTAGCATAGCAGTGGGTATGCTATGCTAATTATCAGTTCGCTTGAGCTAACGAGGGTTTACGAACACTTAAAATTCAATGCTTGGAAACAAATCTTGTTTAGTTATATAATAAACTTATATCAGGCTCGTAGATAAAAATGTGTTGGTCGAAAGCAGGCAACTGCAGCGCTGCACTAACTCTTAAGGTTTTGTCTTCTGTGGCCGTCAGGTAGCGAAGATTAGCTCCCCAGTGATGAGGAGCTAGCATAGTAGTTTGTCAAAATCACATAGCATACATCAAATAGACCCGAACATTTGAGAATGAGACCACTTACCAAATATATTAAAATTCAATAAAAGTCTTAAATCCTTAAAATGCCGATTTTTCGCACATTTAGACGTAATCAAATTCCTATTGTACTGTATTTGGTCATAGAGATCTGTTTACATAATATCAGCATCTGTAATTAAAAACCAAAACAAAAGACAAATATGTCTAACTCTCTGGGAAAGTTGACTGTAAATTTTAATTGAATTGAGACTTAATGTGACATTATAATGATGACTAAATGTATTGGTTTGGAATTGGCAGCACAGCAGTGTTAAAAAAATCACTTGTATTGTAATTTGGTGTAATTGTCTCACCTATACTGTATCAAGCAAAAGTACTATTAAAATGTACTGGCTTTAAAGTGAAAGATAATAAAAAATGCCATTACTCATACTCGTATTATTGCATAATACGAGTGCATGACTACAATATGTTGTCTTGTCTATCGATGGGCTATTCTTTAATGTTTGGCTCTTGTCACTTCTTAGGGACAGCGAAGAAAGCAAGCAAAGCAAGGAAAAGCATGACGGGAAAGAAAAATCGTCCACCAGCAAAAGAGGAAATCGCTATCATCCCTATAAGGAGAAACATGGAGGGGAGAAGAAGAGTGCTCATAGGAATCGAGTGTTCATCAGCAATATACCTTATGACATGAAGTGGCAGGCAATTAAAGATCTCATGCGTGATAAAGGTAATGTCCCCAGGGATGGGGATGGTGTCTTCCCTTCTATCATCTGATCTGACTAGAAGTTCTTGACCTTCTGATTACCAGATGGGACAGCCTCCTTCTAGTCTTTTAGCTTGTAGTTTCTCTGGTAGTTCTTGTAGCAAAAAAATAAATAAATAAATAAAAAAATTTAAGAAATATAATAGAGTGATTTTTAGGTTATTGGTGTTTTAGTAAAATTCAGTTTGGGCTGATATGTGATAAAAGGGAGATGAACTTGGTTACATTGTCACTTGTTTTTTTTTTTTTGGGGATTGTCAGCTCCAAAGTGAATCTCCAAACCAGTCTTAGAATTGATTGTTGAATGTTTATTTACTTTTTTTTTTGTATGTGCTGCAAGGCAAATCTTGATTGTGAATCAAAAATATTGTGATGTTTTCACTTTTAACTTAGGGGGGAGTCAAGAAGCCTTTTTTGAGCTTAAATGACAGCATTAAACACTCTTACTGCCATGAATGGAATCTGTTGCTAAACTGATCATGTTGAAGTGTTTTGAATTTCCCAGGTTGATTGTAGCTGTGTTTCTCTCTGGCCTTGGCCTTTGGGTGTCTCAGTCACTGCCCAGAAAGGCATGGTGTTGTCTGGTGGGATGTTGGTCTGGGCTGACTGTTGATCATTAATGGGACATCTCCATCCGTAGCGGCATTGCCAAGGCCAGCGGCGACTTGAAGACTTGGTGACTTAAATTACTTTTGTTCTTTTGGTATTTTTCCTTTGTATGTCTCATGTAGTTGGTGAGGTTACATACGTGGAGCTCTTTAAGGATGCTGAAGGAAAGTCAAGGGTAAGTGATGTGGCCAACTTGCTGCACGAGGTTTTAAATGCCCTCAGCAGGCTCTCATTAATCATGTGCTCTTTTAGGTTCTGATCCTTTGGCTCTACTGAACTGGAGATACTGTATGTTGTCTTTAGAGCCTAATAGACGGATAAAGATCGATTTTTCATTTAAATGGGAGATGTCCTGTAGACTTTGGAAAATGTAGCGCAAAGAACTCTGCCGAGTAAATTTTTGCATTTGTTGTTGTCATTTCAATTGGTTTAAAAGTTAGATTGTTTTTGGCCATTTTTCCAAACTGGAATGTGGGTTGTGGGATTTTTATCTGATTGGTTGAGCCTCATGTCAAAGAATCTTATTTTTCACAATATGGCACAGCTTTCTCTTCAGTGGAGCGAAACTGTTTTGAACATTTTTTTTTTTTTTCTTTCTCAGTGCTTTTATATTAATTTGCACAACTGCATTTCAGAAAGTAATTGCATACTAATGTAATTTTCCTTAATTGCTAAAATCATTTTTTCGTTAATGTAATTGTGTTGCAGAGTAAAGGCTTTAATTGATAGTAATATGCTGTGCATATCAATGCCTTTTGAGATGAATTTGAACCAAAATGTCATGTTTACTTTTTAAACTCTACTGTTTATTATCACAGATGAGCTCAATATTTATAAAATGATGCTTTTAATGTTTTTAACAAACACAACCAAAAACCTCCAGCTCAAACCAATCTACATAGTATGACAATACATCTCTGAATATTGTAGAAACCTGTTGATATATACACTACATATATTTTGTTCCATTTGACTTTAAACATGATATTAAATGTATTTTGTTTACTCCTTGGGTGCCACCTGGATTCTCCTGCTGCTTTATGATCAGGGTTGTGGGTAAGAATCTACTTTATATTTTCAAATAGATCTTTAGTTTTTTATTTTACCTTTTTTTAAAAAAAATAATAAAATAAATTGTGCGTCCTGTTGTCTGCTTATAACAGTGTGGTAGAATTCAAAGATGAAGAATATGTTAAAAAAGCTGTGTCAGCTATGAATAAGCATGACTTAAGTGGAAGACCGCTCAACATCAAAGAGGTGAGCATAAAGTATTTTATGTCTAAACATTTTATTTGTGATGAATTTTAACCAAATGTTTTCGTGGTTTACTTTTAGTAGTGTCCTAATTTAAGGGGAAATAATTGTGAGCGGATTTAATTGTCTCTAGCCATAACAGATTTCAAGTTTGAAGTTAAGTTTGCAATGTGGGTGTAACGATACATAAAGCTATGGTGGCTCACAAAAACGAAATATATTCTAGAAAAATTTAAAGATTATAAATGTTAAACATGTAGAATATTTCAATATAGGAATGATAGCTGCATAAATTCATATTTTATGCATGTATAATTCTAAGTCTTCCCTCTTGTTTTTTTGTTTTAAGGGCCAGGTTCCAAAGAAAATATAAATAAAATGCATAAATGCCAGAGTTGCTGTGGCTAAAACCTTTGTGTTTGTAAAAACAGAGTCTGATTCATCAGTTAAGCCTTTTTGTAGCTGCAGTGGAATCTGCAGCAAAATATGGATCATGTTGATATTGTATAAACTGATCTCCACATGATGGATTGCTCTTAAGACCACTTTGTTGATGTCCTCATAGAAAATTGCTGCAGTTTCCAAATTTCTTTTGCCGAGGGACAATCTTCATCCTTCAACAGCTTGGTTATCAAGTTACATCCAGTGTAATAGAAGGCTGCATGTAAAATTTTTAATGGTTTTTTAGCTTTATTTTGTCACTCTTAGTTTACATAAGGGTAGCCTACATATTTATAATTATAATTGATTTATTTAATTTTTGCCAAGTGGCATTAAGTTTAAACTTTAAGCCTTTAGTTGGACATTGTTCGTTTTTTTTTTTTTGTCTTGAAACATGTTTTGTACTTAAGGACTATGATGGTGAACACGCCCGGCGGGCTCTGCAGCGCATGGGAGGAGGTCAGCAAGGGGGTCGTGGGCAGGACATGGTGCCTGGTGGGATGAACGTTCCTCCTTCGATTGCCAACAACCCCAACATCCCGCCTGAGGTCATCCACGCCCTGCAGGCTGGCAGACTGGGAAACACCGTGTTTGTGGCTAATGTAAGCACAGAACCACAGGCCTTTGCTCCCGTCCAAGTAAAAAAGGTTTAGTTTAAGGTACATTTGTGTTTGTGTTCTGCAGCTGGACTTCAAAGTGGGCTGGAAGAAGTTGAAGGAGGTGTTCAGCATGGCAGGTGTGGTGAAGCGAGCTGATGTAAAGGAGGACAAAGACGGGAAGAGTCGTGGAATGGGAACCGTTACTTTTGATCAGCCTCTGGAAGCTGTGCAGGCCATATGTATCCTCTAAAATCTAATTATAAAAAAAAAACAGCCCTGCAAATGTCTCATTTTACTTTTGTCCTTAACTATTGTCTCAGCCATGTTCAACGGTCAGATGCTTTTTGAAAGGCAGATGCACGTTAAAATTGTATGTTGAATTTGAATCTTATTTGAAATGATTGTTTCTAAACCCTGGCAGAGATCATAAAAAAATTTAACATTTTGTATATGGACTTGTAGGATGAAAAGTCTCTTCCCCCTGATGATTTCCTTCCAGTAGAAAAAGCACCACAGTTGCCACGTAAGTGAATCTTTTGCGCTGATTTTTTACTTCAGAAAATTCAAATGTAGATGTTGAAAATATTAGAGATGTTGGTAAACGGAGAGCAGGACATTTTCATTGTGATCTTTGAAGTGCAAAACATCATGAAAAACGTGGATGATTTTAAATTTCAACCTTTTTTCATGGGATTTTTTTGCTGTGTTTCAGGGGGCCTGGGTGGCATTGGCATGGGTCTGGGGCCAGGAGGGCAGCCCATAAATGCAAACCGCCTTAGTGGTGGAGGAGCAATGGGCTCCATGGGATCTGGAGGTCAGTCAAAAACATGTTTTAGTTGCTTCATGCTGTGCTTCATACTCTTCCTATTTTTGATGCAAATACAAACTATCTTAAAGAAGGTTTTCATAAGTACATACATTTTTGTGCATCGTTTTTATGTAGCCTCACTGAGACATTCTTCTGCCACAGGTATGGATTCAGGTTACGGAGGAATGAGCAGGCTTGGAGGTAAGATTTTGTTTATAGGATTTAGTTTAGTCGTGATTGTCCCTATTAACGACTAAACTGATCCCAGTTAATGCTGTTTTTAACAGGAATGAGTGGGGGTGGAGGTGGAGGCTACAGCGGCATGGACAGCATTGGCAGTATGGGGGTCTTTGGAGGCAGGGACATGGCACCAGTTGGCAGAATGGGAGGTAAGTGGGCATTTTCACTCAAAATGCACACAGATTAGGGTCAGTTCAGTTACATACAGATGTACTAGCCACTTCAGGCTTTGAGGAAGGTTTTAATCTGTGGAGATCTGTATTGATCAGGAATGGGCGGATTGGATCGGGACTTTGACATGCCCATGAGCCGAGGATTTGGGGATTCTTTTGGAGGAATGGGTAAGAATGAAATTCATCCGTCGATTTCATATTCATTTATTAATTTTTGTCTCGCGACATCTTTGAATTTTTCATCACAACTAGCAAATTGTGTAAATTGACTGTTAAATGAATTAAATATGGACCAATGTACCTTCTGTCCTTTAGGTGGTAGTTTTGGAGGAGGTATGGGACATATGGGAAGTGGCTTAGGTACAGTAAGAACTCAAACCAATTATTTTGAGTGTTTCACAACTCTATCTAAATGCATATTAATATAAAGCACAATCCTGTACAGTAGAATCTAAAACAAGCTGTGAGGTCATGTATAACTTGAAATAAATATTTTTATGAAAGTAATTTAAGCATCATGATCTGTAAAACTCTAGTCTTTTTAGCCTTAGTGTGGTTCCCAAATAATGTATGGCTTTCATGACCACATTTTTATTGCAAAAACAATGCTACTTGTGTGATAGTTTCCATCCCTTTTCATTTTTATTCATGTTTAATTATGCTTCAAACTACAGCATCATTGGGGCCTGATTATTTCAAATAGAATAAAAAGCTATTTGGGCACTGTCCAATGATATTTAGTATTAAAATCCCAGTCATATAAAACATTAAGATAGTGCACTACTGGAATCCATTTCCTTGGTAAAGCATTCATGTTTGTGTATAACAGGTGGTGGAATGGGCAGCATGTCCATGGACAGAATGGGCCCCAGCTTCGACCGTGTAGGCATGTCGGGAATGGACATGAACCGTGGCTTTGGAGGCTACGGAGGTGGTGGACACATGGGTGGAGGCATGTCGGACAGGGGCTCCGGGTCCAAAGGCGGCTGCCAGATATTTGTACGAAACGTAAGTGTGGCTAACGGCTTCAAAGGCTGCTAAAATCTCATTTAGTAAATATTGGTAATGAAACTTTCAGCTAACTGATTCTTTTATTTAATTTTTTTACCACTTTATTAATGTTTGTGGCACTTGTATGTTTGAGGTGTACTTATCAGGGAGTCTTATTTTTCAGTATTTGACCTCCCTGTCACGAGTTGGAGCTGATCATCAAATTAGCTAATCTTAATCTCTGTTTGAAAGCATTGGTGCATCTCTATTTAAATACTTCTTTTCAGCATCTACATTCTGTTCTTTGACACATGCTGATTGATAAATCTGTGTTGCAGCTGTCCTATGACCTGACATGGCAAAAGCTGAAAGACAAGTTCAGTCATTGTGGTATGAATTACATTTTTTGTTGTTTGATCCTTTGACATTTCATTGTGATTGACCGATGAACTAACGGGTCTTCTATTCAGCCTTAACGTAAACCATTTTTAATTGATGCTAGTTGTGTCATTCAGTCATTGCTGATTCTTGTTTCCTGCAGGTCAGGTGCTGTTTGCGGAAATCAAAATGGAAAATGGGAGGTCAAAGGGCTGCGGGACGGTGAAATTTGATTCTCCAGAGACCGCAGAGAAGGCCTGCAGGATGATGAATGGAACCAAGATCAACGGCCGGGAGGTGGACGTCCGCATTGATCGCAACGCTTAGAGATTTTGTAGAAACCCCCTCGTAACTCACTTTACATTTTCAGACCCCCGTATCAATCATTGTTTTGTTTTAAAAACACTATGACTTCATGTTTCCCTGATTTCATTTGTTTTGTTGGTATACGACATAGCTATTTTATCTTTGTTTTATAAACCCAGTTATGATTTGTCAGTTTATTTGAACAAATAAACTTTTTAATTTTTAAAGTGTGTGCTTGGAAATTTCTTCAACTTGTAAGCTGGACCTAAGATTTTGCTCTTATGAGTGTCATTTCTTAACACCTTTGTGTCAGTTTCAAATTAGTAATGATATTTATCAGGACACTAGGAGATGCAAAGCTTTGTATATTTGAGGAAGTGGGGGAGGATAAACTCCCATTGTTTTAATCATCTCGCTCGATGATTTTTACTTTTAGTCATAAACATGAATGACATGTCAGAGTTTAGGATGGTTGTAACAGGATGAATGAAATTTTTTTTTACTATGTATGGCTTGTCCTCCCTGGTGATAAAACCTTATCAGGCTGCATTTCTGATTCAACACATTGAAGGCTGATATTACTTAGGATCTTCAGTTTATTTTTGGACATGTTTATTTGAACTTGTCACACTTCCACCTTTTGTTAAAATCTTACTTGGTAAAGATCTAAAGAGGAAACCAAACATGCATTTGCTTGTGTGGTAGTTTTGTAACTGGTGCCTTTGCTCCTTGACATTTGTTGATCTCAACAGCTTAACACTTTTGGTGGGTGCTGGGGCTGTTGGCCTCAGAAAATGCCTTCAGTCCTAAGAAGGTCAGGTCTCAGTCACTGCACAACCGTATGGGATTATTCCCAATAATCCCCAACTCGTATAAAATGGACAGAGTGGCGAAGAGGATGTAGCAAATAAGACTGACAATTCCCAACTTCCAGTCCAGCCTCCATCCATTGATGTGCACCGCTACAAAAAGGAAGACGATGGAGAGAAGTAGTGTGGATGAAATGAAGATCAGGCCAGTGCTGTTGACATCTACTGGGGTGTTGGTGTCCACAAAGGCAGTCTTGATAAACCAAGGCAGGCCCAGGCACAGCATGTCAAAAACATTGGAGCCCACAATGTTGGACATGGCCATGTCGGCTTTCCCTGAAAAACAGAAAATGTGGGTGGATGCTGTTCTGATTCCACTCCCATTGGCTGGGTTTTTTGACAGTATTACCTTCTCTAGCCACCATCACACTGGCAACTGTGTCTGGTATACTGGTTCCAGCAGCGAGTAAAGTGAGTCCCATCACTGTGTCTGGTATGCCAAGGGTTTCACCTGCGAAAAGAAATCAGATTACATCTCCACCAACAAAAGCAGGCTTTGCAGGAATTACCATAAATCTTATTGAATCTCTTCCAGAGCATGATATCTAAAAGAACGTCCATTCATGTAATCAGTCTTCATAGTTTTCTGTTTCTTTAATCTGAAGCAATCAGTTTTGCAGTTCATTAGTTTTAAGTAACATACATAATTATTGTTTGCGCTCTTTTGTCTTCAGTGTGTTCTTGTCTAATGGGATCTCATTATGCTTCAGGAGACCTATGGCTCTCGCATGACATCTGTCCTGATATCTTAGTTCAGCTTTGTAGTTCACATCCCTATTGTAAATAGAGACTGAATCTGTTCGTAAAACACTTGCTGGGTATTGTGTGTACATTCTGCGCTCACATGACTTGCTTTCCTCAGGGTCATAATCCTTCTATGACTGGTTTGGCGCATAGCCCACTGGAGCTCCACTGTAATAACCCCCCATTCTCTGGGACAATGGCATCTCAGGAATTAACCAGCAGACCCACATGTGACTGCAAAGTAGACGTTTCTCTCACAAGTCTCAAACACTTGTGATCCACTATGGTTTGCTACGGATCCTGCTGGTTTAAGCCTTCCTTATACTGAAAATGCACAACTATGGAGTACAGGACAATAACGGCTTGTGAATTTGGGTAGTCTAATTTTACATTTTGAGAAATGCTTTATATAACACTGAAATAAAGTGAGGACCTTCCAAAATTGTATTGAGATCACCTTAAAACACTCAACTTACCTACAACTGTGACCATCCAGACCAGCACGTATGTGAAAGCTGAGATCCAGACTGCTGACATGAAAAAAGTTATCATGAACCATTGTTTCCAGAAGCGTCTCCTGCAGTCGGGGATGGTGATGAAGAGCAGAATGATGACTGGCAGACACAAAACCCACAAGATCCTTTTCAGGTCGCTCTGCGGTACAGCAAAGACACTTCTTTGCTCTGTTGGAATGAAGGTTGACAATAAGATCTGAGACACGGGATTAGATCTGCAGTCAAAGACATCATGCTGAGAAGGCCTTGTATTTTGTACCTTCAGTAATCTCATTGAGACCATGTAGGCTGAGCGACAGGTGGGAATACCCTGAGTCGTCTTGAAAGATGCCGCTGTCTGTTCTGGAGCGTCCACGGACTCTCAGACTGGTATCATCCTTCCAGCCCATTAGGGGCTGCGTCTCACGCTTCTCAGCAGAACCTGAACCTAGACAGGTGCAGCATGGGCTCAGCTTCCTCAGGACAAACTCGCTGATGCGGAGGTCAAAGCACAGAACCACAATGTAGACCCCGTAGACCAGCAGTAGACAGGCTGCCTCGTACCTGTCAACAGAATGGACGCAAACATTCAGTACTGGCTGAAGAAAAATCCCTTAATGATGTGTTTCATGGAGAGCCTCACGCCTTTTAGTTAGGTTTCTTCTTGTTAAAGGGAAACTTTCCCCTCATGTTTTGCAACATGAATGGTCAGTGTGAGGGATTGCCTCAAAGCCAATGACCATGCATGTGACTGTCCACTGTCTCTACATCTTCATCTGGCAAAAGTGAATACTGAAAGGCAATGACTCAATGCAATCTGCTGGGTTTTCTTAGACAAAACACCTTTGAAACCAGTTTGAATAATAAACTGAACTTGACTGGATTGATAAGTTCAATTGGAATGTATGCACTTTACTTTGAATGTGTCTGCATGTGTTTGGACTGAATTGACTTTTCATTTTGCTGCAAGTTCCTTGGGATGATGTTGAGAATTGGTGCTATATAAATTTAATTGAATTGATATCTGATTTGATCTCTGTGGGAGGCTCTCCTCAGAAAACCCCAAACATTCATCTGTCTTGTGCTACTGCAGTTATTCACTACTTGAGCCCAATGCACTCTGGCCTGCCATCCATAAACTACATGTCACTAAAGAAGAAAACAGCCTACTGATTTAAAAAGCTAGTTTAGGAATATTTTCAGGTAAGAATTAAATTTTGGGGCACTGAAATTCGCAGAAACCAGATTGAACTGGTGCAACTCCAAATTACAATAGAAAAAGCAAGGTCCGCCTTTATATAGTTTCCAGGACCTTTGAACCCAATAACATATGGTTTATTTCAAAGAAAGGACATACGGTGCCATAAAAAAAATTGGATTTTCACCTCTCATAAGTTTCTTAAGTTCATACTGTTTTGGCACTCCTAAATGTTTCAAATGATCAAACTAATTTGAATATCAGGCAAATACAAACACACAAAATGGATAAATACAAAACACATTTTCAAATGATTTGAAGGGAAAAGCTATCCAAACCAATCTGGACAGGTTGGCAAAGAGAGAGGTTGCCTCTCTTGCCCCCTGTTCCATATCCAATATGGCTGCTTCACATATAAAACAAATGAACTATGAACTATTTATCAGCACTACTGATGGTCTGCAGTGACACATATAATATCATCTACATACATGAAAATGTTTTTTTTTTTAGTTTTTGAATCCATAAAATAGAGAGAAACAGATAATAGTACATTTCACCAAAACAACTTTGACGTGACAACATTTCCCAGATCTGAGGCAAACTGAACCAAACATAAAGCCAAAAAATATGGCAGCATCTAACTATGCATGTTTCTTTAAACAACAAAAACATTTTTTGTCCAAAAGTTATTGTTTTGCATTTTATATGCAGTTATTTCTAGATTATATACAGAGTAATACATATCTTTTGACTTTTTACTACACGTGCATAGTTATATTGTCATGTTGATTGTTTTATTTTTGGACTGACAGTCTGTAAGCAGTCAAAGTAATACAAGAAGGGTAGCAAGAAGACTGTGCATTTGTTTTGTGGTCTATTTTCATATTCTCTAGGTCACAGGTTTGCAAAAAACATCTGTATTTGTCTTTTATAACCAACCATCATATTGTGCAAGGTCTGAAGATCATGTAGCCGTCAGGTGCTGAGTTACTGCATGTAAATCAAACACAAAAACTCACCAGAACACTTTGTTATCGGAAATGATCCCAATAACAGCGGCGACACTGATTCCGTATGCCAGGCAGTCTCTGAACAGGGGCCAGCAGGTGAGACGCCCTGCCTGATAAGGGAAACAAAAATAAATGCTTTATATTTTATACAAAGCAACATAGCCAGACAATCTCTGACCTACTAAAGACGCTGCTCTCATACACAAAGAGGTGATAAGGGGATAATCTCTACTGGGATCTTTGGGTTTTGTTGTTAAAATGTACCATAGAGGCCAAAAGTCCACAGGCTGCACAGATTCCGAGCAGGTTGTACACGGCGGATCCCACAATGGTGCTGATTCCAATGTCTCCCTTGGTCACAAACACCCCTAATAAAAGAAGCACACAACAACGTTTGATGTTGGATCCAGAAGCAATGAGGAAGTACTTCTAAAATTGGGAAAAGACAAACAGCATGCCAGACCAGGTCGGGGAACATATATCCAAACTACATAGAGTATAGTGTACATACAAATGTTTCCCCTATTCATGATTACCAAGAAAAGCTGTGACCAATTCAGGTGCAGAACTCCCTGCTGCCATGAACGTAGCTCCTGCAACATCCTGAGAAAGTCCCAGACCTGAGAGACACCCGAGAAATAAAACAATAATAAGCTATTTGTCTGAAATAAAAAATAAAAATAGCTAGCAAGAAAGATAATGTGTAGATTTCTACTGTAATCCATTTACTTAAGTAGGAATACTGAATTTTTATCTGCAGTGCCGGCCCAAAGCATACTGAAATTAAGCAGAGCGCCACAAAGATTGCTTTCGTGTCACATGCATTTGAGAAATAAGACTTTTAAGCTTGATTCACTACGGCTGTAGTCAGCTCTGCTGCTTGCATCTCTGCAGGGATCAGATTTTCCTAGGCAATTGTCTTGCAGATCATTGTAATAAATAATTTACAACTTACTGTTTGAATAATTGGCTTCTCCTTTTCGAAGGAGAGTAGAAACCTGTACTGCCAAACCAAATGATTATGTCAGAAAAACAATCTTATCTTCACAATTATTTTTACAGCTGGTATCTTCCAATCACTGCAACTGAGTTAATAAGTAATGTGAGCTAATAATCACAAGTGTTTAACAATAACTTTATGCAACATAGATATTTTAAGTGGTTGTGTGAAATGCACAATGGGCAAATGATCAGGCTTGAGAAATGTCGGCGCTGTGATGGTTGGTGAGGGACGGGCTTACAGGAGCTTCAGCACCAATAAAGTGACGTTAAGCAAAAGTCCTAAGACAATGCCAAGGTCAGCGAGCAGCTTACACAATCAGCCTCTGTAAAACACGCTGGCGAGCACTTTAGTCCTGGCACAGCGGTTATCAATGAAAGTCATAGGCCGCCAGGCAGTTTGAACACCAAATCGTTTTTAACTTAATAAGGCAAGCATAGTCTGATTTGCGCATGATATTAGAGTAACACAACCACTCCAAAGTAAGAGCATTTTAATTTTTTTGTCTTACTTTAAATGATAAATACTTTAAATGATTGATAAACAGGAAATAATTTATTGATTAAAAATATAAGCCGATAAACTCTTGCTTGCCTAACAACTTAAGGACTAAATGCATTACAACCACATGACGTGGCATTCGCACATTTTCAGCACACAAATTTTCAATCACATATTCATGGTCCTTACGTTCACTTATTACTTCTAGAGATGGCAGAAAGTAATCGTCACAGACTATGGAAACAGCCAAAAGCATGTAGAATATGAGCATGAAATATATGACCAGGCCTCCATCTTTCCTCTCCTGCACCGTGAAGAAGCCTTCAGGAAACTCAGAGGCTTGTGGTGTAATGCATTCTGTTTCATTCTCTAAAACGACAGAAAACACACACAAACACACTCCTTTAGAGCCGTCACTGAGAAAATATGCTCAATCAAACAACTCAAGCAGTTTGGGGAATCTGGGAAGATTGTCTGAATTCTTGATGGAATTTACTCTGTGCCAAATAAAATGTCTGACTAATCTTTAGTCCACGATTAAATCTTCTTACAACCCTACTTTTGGTTACGTTTCACGTGTTTCTGATGAAAAAATCTAAATGTGCTCTTTGTACAAAAGGTTTACAAACTAGCTGTGTTATTATACAGAACTCTGCTGAATTTGAAGTCATATGAAACGTCTGTGATAAGTGATGACAGGGGTATTACATGTTTTATATAGGACACTCTGATTTGTTAGTTGTGTTATCTGATGAAGAAATATGTTAATAAAAAGATATTCTGTTTATTGGTGCAGGAAGATTTTCACCACCTGGGGAAAAAATAAATAACAAATAATGTAATCATGTTTCAATTTTCTCAAAATTGTACAAAGCCTTGATAAATTTCCAGGCTGTCGTGATGTACTGTTTCTTTAAGAAACTCATTGAACCATTACTCCTAATATTCACCTTCCTGTAATCCACTTTTTTGTCAACTTTCTTTTACTATTCCTGGGAATTTTATGGCATTGTTGTTTGTTGCGACTTTGTCTTACTATGATGAATCTCCATGTTCCTTAATTCTTTTTTTTACATGCACATTTACTGGTGCGATGCAGATTTGGTCTTTAATGTGTTTAAAGGGATTTGAGGAGCTCCCTCAAAATACCTTCGTAAAAGCAGGCCTAGATGCCATAGTCTGTCTGTGTTGTTTAAACTATGAACAACAAGCTACATCAGAATATTCAATTTCAGTCTCAAAACGTTGATCGAATTCTGTTACATTTCAGAAGTTGGTCACAAAACTTAGAACAAACATAATATTTTCTAAATTTAAGAATTAGCCAAGTTATTCCAACTCCATTAGTTTAAAAAGAAAGAAATGATGACAAATTAATTCACATGCTGCTTTAAAACAAAATCTTGTGGAATTAATTAAAGAAAATCTATTTCTATAGGGCTTGATGAGCAGACAAAACCTTAATCTACCACACAAATCAGAATATTTGCATGTGCTTACCAAGAGCCCGTCGCACCCTGACAGACTGGTTCTCCTCAGCAGTTTTTGCTGTAAATGATACAAGATGAACACATGCATACAAAAAAAGCACAAAGCCCAAAAAGTAAGGTATAAAATCCTTTCTCCTTTTTTTCTGCACAGCTGGAGCTTTATCCATAATAATTTGACAGATAAATAAAATAAACTGAAATTAACAGCTCTGCCAGAGAACCATGTGTCGTCTTAATTTAATTAGTTTGCAGGGATTTAAAGAAAGTTGAAACTGCTTGTCAAAGCTGCATCTAACTCTACTCTAAACTACAAGGCGCACAGAGAGGATATCAAAGCGGGGCAAGCATCCTTTAAGGTCTGGTGGTACCACAGTGAGAGTGAGGGGGGTGATCACGAGTTGCGAGTCATTCCACTTGACTTGAACAGACTCCTGCCTGAGGCGCATCAGAGGGTGTAATTCCTCATAAGCAGGCTTTAGCGCAGATCTACCACTTTTTAAACAGGCGGAAACATGTTATTTTTTCAGTGGTGAAAGAATCACAGCAATAGGTCTGAAGCTGAGGATTTTGGGGTTAACGCTGCCATGGATTAGATTTCACCTTTATCCCAACTGATGGCATAAACCCATAAAAATGAGGACAAATAATTATTTACGGTCTTCATATCTTCGGCAATTGGATTTATCTTGATGTACATTGAGATGACATCCTGCAAAGTCACCTTATTGACAATAAAAGTAAACTCCTAACATTATTTAGAAGCTATCCTGGCCATATATTTTTCACTACCAGTCTTGTGCCAGAAGAGGGGGGTGTGTTCAGAGTCTGATGGACAGGACTTGTTTGGACATGCCTCAAGTCACCCCGAGTTTGAGCAGGTAGCATTTCCGAAGCTCTCATTCCAGATCCCTGGTAATATCTGGAATTATTCAGCTAAGAATGAAGGTCTACCGCACTAATCCACAGAAGCAGAGGGTGAGTTTGCTTGTTAGCTTTCAAAGCGAGTTACTCTTAAGATTGCTTGTGGTTTCTTCTGCAGGAGCATATAATATCAGCAAAAATATATTTTAAAGAAGTAACATTAATCAATTTATTGTGTGTGTTGCATGATGGTTAGCCCATAAAGCGCACGCTAATTTTGTTGTGATGGGTCAGTATGTCTGCATGTAAACAGCAGTGTGCATTTCCTCCGGTTCATAAATATCTCTGAGTCAATGGCGCCCCTTAGTGGATTTGAACCGTCACGTCGCTTGGTCTGTTGCTGAAACGCACAGAAATGCTTGATCCAGTGATTCTCAATAGACAGACCCCCATTGCTGGTGCACAAGGTTTATGTGACTCCTGAGATCACACCATGATTGAACCAAAAGGAATTCCAATAAAATATGTCTGGCACAAAAACCACACTGGAGATTTATAACAGAAAATGATCTTTACATTAAATCATTGTGGTGATAAGGCATCATGCTCTGGGATTACTGTTTTTTTTTTTTTTTTATCAAAGTAGATAGAACAATAAACAGTTTCAATACAAGTTTCAGTGCTAGAAAGCTGAAAGTGTGAGTTCAGCTTTGGGCCAGCAAAGGAATGGCTTCACCAAAAGAAAGTAAATTTTTAGAATGGACTAGCTAGTGCAGCGTTGGAGCTGACAGAAACCTTGTTGGGCCGCTTGAAGAGGGGATATTCTTACACAACCTGACAGAATTTGGGAACTTTTGAAATAGGCTGTATTGTAAAATATGTAACGACAACATGTGATGTGTTTTTGTAGAGTCCTGCTTCTACAAGGTGCTTCAAGAAAGTACAGTATTGGTTTAAAAATACAATCTCATTCAGCCGGGCTATACTATAGCTCTTTTTACATTTTCTTCTAATATTACACATTAAAGGTGGAAAACAAAAGATTTGAAATCATTTGCCATTGGCCATTCTTCTATTGAAAAAAAACCCAAACACATTTTAACAGACATTTGAGAAACACCGGGGGCCGTTATTCAATAGGTTTTTATAGCTGAATGTTGTACTTTAATGCCCAGATGTCTTTGAATTGGTTTCAGTTCTTTCACTGGTTTTCTTAACATCCAATCATCTTAGTCATTGGACCAGTTAAAATAATTTTAGTGTGGTCACCAGTTATGATTTTGGTTCCTCTCATGTTGGCATTATTTGAACCAACATGGGACCTAAAAAATAATCTGATTGCTATTTCTCATATTTTGTCTCTGAAACTCAGACATTTCTTCACTTCTATATCTCTTGCCCAGAGGAATTTCTGCTATCTTTGTTCCTATAAGGGCCTGGCCCATTTCAATGAGTCGTACAGGCTACTGAAATGTCTCTAAATATTTGGACATTGAAACCACTCCGTTGCCAGGGGTCCCTATCTGGTCAAATTGTTCTCAGTGTGACTTACACAACAGTTTATTGCCCTAGTCCAGACCATTAAAAAATCAGCTGATGCCAGCATTTCAGCAGAAACCTGTGATGACAGTCTAAAATGTTTCATCTAATTCCACACAACAGGAGAAATTCATTAAGAGAAAGAAACATTGTTGTTTTAAATCATTGTACGCCACAACCTGTGTTGTTAGGAATTTGAGGGTCATAGCATCAACATAGTTTCTTTTGTCAAGAGCTCTGAGCTGCAGTTGCACAACGAATAAATGCATGACTTTTTTTATTTGCAGATATTTCTGCGGTCATGTTTTATTATAAGCAAGTTATTCAGACCTGCTGCCTTCTGTGGTTTGTGTTCTTGTTGGTGGGCTGAGGTACGATATCAGCTTGGCAGAAAACCTCACCATCTCATCTGTCACTGGAAGCCTCTGTGTGTGTGTCTCTCTCTCACTGCTTGTGTGTTTTCACTTCTGTGTAAGAAGATACAATGGAAACTTAACAATGCCCAGTTCCATCTCGGTTATCACCAGCGTGGTGAGCCTCTGTTTGTCTCAGTAACTTACAGTCATTTATAAAATTGTATGATTGAAAAAACAACAAGGATTTCAATAAAGTCTCAAGAGGAGGCGGTCTTTGCTTGGCTCAACCATGACGTAAATAGTCACTGTACTTGCCAGTTTGCTTTACATAACAATGAGTCTCCTTAGAGGGAAAGGGGAAGGAAACAAGCCAGGCGAGAAAAACTGGTCGAGTTGCTTTGCTCATCATTACAAAAGCAAGTCAGGAGCTTTTATTAGTCTTAATGTTTTGCTCTGAGTTACTGATCTACAAATTTTTCCTTATCAGTGGACTTATCCCAGCTTTTCTTCTAGAACATCATTCCATTCCTTTCACTGACAGCCCACCTTTGACTGTATTTTTTCGTACTTGTTGAATAGCACCACCCCGCCCTCTATGTGGATTGCTTAGTGTTCAAGGTTCAGGAAGATAACGAGAGGTGAGTGGCTGACGCAGAGCTTGTGTTATGTTACCAGAGGATCATATTACCGGAGACAGCAGGTTGGCTGAAACTTTAGCTGCCTTCAGATCGCTGTGACTTGAAGCAAAACAGGAACTGGGACTAATAAAAGGAGTTATTAAGAAGATTTTCACAACTCACAGACTACTTCCTGTTGTTTGAAGGCAAGAGTTACCATGGGTGAGAAGACACAACCGTCGTTGTTGCTAATTTTGCTGTGTATGTCAGGGCTTGTTCCTCGTTCTGCTGCTTTCATGTTTTGGACAGCCTCGTTGGAAACAAGCTATTATCACAGCAGCAATGACACCGTGGTAAAGGTCTGTGAGTGTGGGGTGTATGGCCGTAACTCTGAAGTGAAGAGCTTCTCAGGCTATGCGGCTGTTCCCAAAGGAGATCCCACAGGCTGTAACCCAGACGCTTCCTACGGCTGGAACTCCAGCCAGGAATGGATCGCGCTGGTGAAAAGGGGCAACTGTACTTTCAGCGACAAGATCAACTCTGCCATGCACCAGGGAGCAGCCGGGGTGGTGGTGTACAATGTGGACGGCAGTGGAAATAGCACCACTTACATGTCTCACCCAGACACAGGTGATGCTATCGCTATCATGATTGGCAACATTCAGGGCACAGAGATCGCTAACTTGGTGAAAAATGGAACTGTTGTGTCCATGTTCATTGAGAAGGGCAATCCTCACGGGCCTTGGATGGACACGTACTGGCTCTACTTTCTATCTATCGCCTTCTTCATCGTGACAGCCGCCTCAATCACCTACTTTGTGTTTATCTCCGCAAACCGCCTGTACAGCATGAGCAGGCACAGGCGCACGGAGAAGAGGCTGAAATCTGAGGCCAAGAAGGCCATTCGGCGCCTTGAGGTGATCACACTGAAACGAGGGGATGAGCTCACGACGTCTGACGCTATGTGTGCCGTTTGCATTGAATCCTACAAAGCGGGAGAGGTGGTGACGGTGCTGACCTGCGACCACGTCTTCCACAAAGACTGCATCGAGCCCTGGCTGCTGGAGAGGAGGACCTGCCCCATGTGCAAGTGCGACATCCTGAAAGCCCTGGGAGTGGAGGAAGACGTCAAAGTCGACATGTCTACGAGTTCTCCACCAGAGGTCACTGTGATCACAGTGACAGGAGGAGACGCTCTGTATGAAGTCCCACTGAACGAGCCCATGAGCCATGAACCAGAGCAACAGCAACATCGCTATGACAACAGGGCCTTTGAGGAAGACTCTGAGGTTGCTAGAGGATGAGCAAAATCAACAGGAAGAAAACAATGAGCAATAACAACTATAACCCTTTGTGATGAACGAGGACAAGTGGAATCAAGGTTCTAATCAAAGAAATGATCTTCCAATCCAGACGTACTTAAAAAGAAAACAACTTGAAGAATTTATATGTAGAGTAAAGATGTTGTTAATTGGGTTTCTGTTATTTTATTCCTTTGGTTATAGTGCATGAATGACATGTTTTCACAGCTTTATCAGTAGATGGCTATGAAAACCGACAAGCTGCAGAGTGACTCGAGTGTCACTTTTCTGTTTTGCATAGCAAGCACAGTCGGCATTGTTTCTGGACTCAAGGTGTGGTATAGGATTTGAATATCTGTTTGCTGTTGGGGCCAAATTTCTTCCTGTAGCTCGAGTTACTCTCTGCAGCTAATTCACTGATTCCTTATGAGCTAACCAAATGTCTGTTCATCGACAAACTTGATTGTTTCACTTTCTTTCTGTCCCTGTTAAAACTGGTCTGGATCTTTCCATTTTCACTCAAGCAACAGGACATTATCTACATACACTCCTTCATCATCACGCCCTTGAGTGGAAAAGCAGGATGGTTCACATTGCACTGCTACGACCAAAAAAAAATACCTGAAAGTTGTGGAGCTTTAGAAATGTTTGTGCTGGAACTGGCGTAAGCCTAAACATGGCAGTGAAATGAATGTCTTCTTGGATAGTGGGGAAATAATGCATTCTTGTTGTTTAAATTATGTATATTTAGACCTGTTTGTAATTTATAATATACACTTTTTGATATTATAATAAGACAATGCAAAATGTTTGTGTAATCTTCCATGTCTAAAGAACAGATTTCCAAGCACAAAATCTCTGTCTTCCTGGTTTTCCTTTAACATTTTAGAGTTTATTTGGTTCATCTGGTCTACCTCTTAAAGAGCCGATATGAATCTCAATATGGGCATGTTTCACTGTAAATGATGGAACTTTTTCCTTTCTTTGATTGGTATGAATGTGCTGAAAATGGTACTTGATAGCCCTTTCCTATTGCTGATTTATTTTCAAGGGTGTTTTACAGATTCCAGGAGTCTTAAATTGACTTGTAAACACAAACATTACTTCTGTATTAAATCACATTGATGTTTATAAGAATTCAATAAATCCCTCAAAATGAGGCTAACTCTGAGCAACAGATGTCTGCATGGATCTGTGTGTAAAAGAGGGGAGAGTGTATTGTGTGCTTCAGAAAGGTGCGTGCGTGTGGTAACGTTTGTACTTATTTAGTGAGTTTTGGGTTCAGCCGCTGGAGAGCAGGGAAACAATAATTACCTCTCCCCAGGTGGGAACAGAAAGCATGAACTTGAGCTGGATAATCATCACACTGCACCCATAAAGGGGGCCTGACAGAACAGGTCGCGATATGCAGCTGCATGCCGACCGAATTATTAAACACAGAATATTTCCATGAGCTTTCTGTCCAGCCCCTAGTAGACCTGGGTGATTATGAAAGCCTCTGGTAATAATTTATTAAAGAACTTTAGGTGGGTGGTGTTTGCTCATCAGACTATTTATCTTGTAACATCACGAGTTGTGGCCACAAATGCAGAACTCTTTGAGTCATCCCTTACTTCCTTATGTTTGGCTTCCAGAAAGTCCAATAACACTGTAATCCCGTAATGAGACGGGATTACAGTGTTCAGTAACAGTTCTACAGGCTTTCTTATGGTTTGGCGAAACATTTATTTAGAGGTTGGCAGCTTTTTTTACTCCGTAAGTGTTAGCACATGACAGATTATGATCATCTAAAATGACACAGCTCGCAGGTGGTGTGTCAGATCTTTCATGAAGTTCCCAAGCTCATGACTTTCAGATGCGGTTCATGTGCTGTAGACAGTTTTTTTTTTAAGCTTTGTTCTTCCCCCCTTTTTTTTTGCACTTCTTTAATTTTTTTAAGGTTATTTTGGCTGTAGTGACATGTGGTAAAGGTCACCAGGCTGGGATTTGAACCAAGGACTAAGGCCTTCTTACGTGGCATCACAGCACCTGTCAGGTTCTGTGTTTTTCAGTGTTTATTTTCGAGTTCTCTGTGTTTTTCTGTGTATTTACTTCTAGTTCTGTGTC